>JPYR01000171.1:57993-73765 GCA_000775305.1 Belgica antarctica
TTGTGCTGTCGCTGATACATATTCTCATCGTCAGGCTTGTAAGGTATCAAAACCATCGTTTGGTGATAGTTTCTCAAAGGGGGCGGTGATTCTGGACGTCGAGTTGGGCTTCTAGCGTATTGATTCAATCGATTGATTTGTTGAGCATGCTGAATCGCTTGAATTTGAGGCTGCGACGTTTGATGTGTCAGCTTTTGATGCACATGTCCAGGGATAATTTGTTGAGTTTGCTGCACTGTCATAGTGTGACAGTTTTGATAAATAGCCTCGTGTCCATGGTAGCTGTGCCGAGCGTGTGCTGGCAAGTGATAATAATTTCCGTAGCTGTCGCCAGCCTTCTTCACATGTTCGGGGTAGTAGCTCCACGAAGCTGTGTGTTGATGATGCGCTTGTTGTTGCTGCTGTTGTTGCTGCTGTTGGTGCTGCTGTTGGTGCTGCTGTTGATGTTGTTTGGCCGGTGCAATTTGAAGTGCACCTGAAGCGTTTGTTCGAGGCAGTGTGTTCGACTGCATTTGATTATGACCTTGAGAGTTTGAAGTTGGAATCTAAAAGGAAACAAATTTAATTTCAAGTAAAGTTAAAAAGTTTTTAATCTCACAGTTGGCGTTGGTTGCGAAAGTTGATCTTGCATTTGCTGTAAAATTTCATTCGTTGAACCGAATCGTGGTTTTATTCCTCGAACTGATGGACGCTTGTTAAACCCGTAGTCATTCTGTTCATCATCGTCTGAGTTCACACCCGAAGCCGGTGCAGACTCTGAACTGTACCGTTTCTTAATTCGATCCAACCTGTTTGCTTCTTGTTGAGCGAACGATGCAAGTTCATCGGTTTCTTGACCCGGTGTTCCGGCTATAACGTCGGGCGCAACTTTTTTAATGTCAGAATCTTGGAGGGCCGCATCGATGTCTCCTATGCTGTATTGATCTGTCGTCTGAGAACTCGCTGTGGATGTCCGATCTCCAGGTTTGGCTAGCATGTAATAAGAAAAGTCGTCTCGTTGCCCGGCAACACAGGCGGTAAGCGGAGCCAACGTTGTCGATAAAATGTGTCGCTTTGATTCCGTTTGACGAGGGGGTGGTGGTGGCTGATGGATTTGAGTATGGGCACCTTGAATTTGAACGCCCATTCCAATGTCGGGTCCAGCAGGGCAGCGGCAATCTTGAGGGATAATAACGATTGGATTTTCGTCAGTTTCGAGAATTTTCTCTTGCCGCTTTTCCTTGTTGAACAAGTCGGTAATCTTTTTGTAAGTCGATCCAGTGGAACAGCTTGACGAACTCGATGCCGATGATGAGGGTGAAAAGTTCTTATCAAACTTGCCCTGTTGCGGGTTTTCTTCTCCCGCTGGGCTGTCCCGGCGTTCCATTTCATTGGGATTCAACGAGCTGCTTCCATCGCTGTCAACGGGTTCGTCGATGTCACACGTTAAAAGCCTGATTCTCTCCTCGAGTGATGTCGAGTCCTTTGCCGTTATCTTTTTCCTGATACAAAGAAAGTCAAGTTAAGATGACAGCTTGTCGTTTTACTTTTGAAAGTACTTACTTTGGTTCATACTTTATGAGTGAACGCCTCAAAGCGTTTCTCTCGATTGTTCTCTTGATCGTGTCTGTGTCAGATGCACTTTGCGCCGGCGTCGGGCTTGTGCTGGTTGAACTGGCCGAGCCACCAGATGTGATGGTTTGCGATGCTGTCAAAAGATTTCCACCGCGTTTTGACTCGTCGAATGCCTTAAGGGCTTCATGCGTTAACGCGGATGATGGGGATTTGGCCGGGAACAATTGTCGCACTGCTGAGTTTGCTGTGGGTAAATAAAAAAACACGACTTTTGTAATTTTAAAGCATTAATTGTACATTGCTATTTACAACGACTTCTTTAAACCAGACCGAAGTAATCAAAGATCCAATTTACGTTCAGTTTTCAACTTGGGATACTTTAGATTTAAGTACATTAGTAAGTCGAGCTCCTAACTAAAAATCTAAGTATTCCTGGTTTCTGCATTTTACTTTATGTTTTGTGTAAAGAAGTCGCTCCAAACTGAAACTCCAACATTTCTTGAACGTCTACGTGTGACTGATTAACAAAAGGCAGTACTTACGCCTTAAAGCATTGTGGAACAAGCTCGAGTGTCTCTTTAGCGACATGTGAGTCACATAATCTGTCAGCTGATTCTCACTCTTTGGCTTTGTTTCGTCATCAGTTGCGTTCGCTTCTGTCTGACTCTCGCCTTCGGCTTCTTCATTGAATCTAACAGATCGCTTTGAACTTGTCTCTTCATCAGAAGTGGTGTTTGTGTCTTCAGTCTAATTAAACAGGAAATCAGGATTATTTCTTTTGAATTCATTTCAATGTTGCCATCGCCAACGGATTTGTTATCAAAATACCTGAACTTGGTCAGTCTTTCTCAACTTTCCACCCTTCAAAATTCCCGTTATGGCCTGAGCTGTTCCATTTACATTGAATTTAGGAATAACTGTTGCATTTAAGTCATTTTTCATGTTCTCCACAGACTGCGAGCTGGCGAAGAGAAGTCTACCTTCGGGCAAGGCTGGCGGTTGCAGCGTAACAGCTTTTGGCGGCTTTGGTGGTGGAACATCTGCGTTGGCATCTTCAGCTGTTCGAATAATATGATGTTCAGTTACTGTAGTCATAGTTATGGTCTCAATAATATAAGAAGGAGCTTGATTTTCAGTTTTCATATTTTTCAGATTTTTATCCTCGGCTGTTTAATGTGAAGATCAAAAAACAACATTCACAGCAAAACGCGTCATCAGCGAGTCACAATCATCGGCAAATTTATTCAACAAGGACGTAATTTTGGTACACAAAGAAAAGAGAAAGAATAAAACATTTAAGCAAATTAATTATCTGGAATTTCTATTACAAGAAACATAAATTTTCGACAAGATGCACAATGGAAATGTTTGCTTTAGTCTTCCAAATGAGAAAATTTGTTTTCAGCTCAGCCTGACTGTGGCATTACAGATCTCGTTTGCGACCCAGTTTATATACTCGTCGCCATTTCGTCAGAGATTTTGCAAAAGTGCTATTGAGAACATTTGCAATGAAAATGCCATAAGTCGCTAATTTCTCAACTATCGTGTCAGCATTTTTGCAAAGAATTTGCGATTTTTGGATTATCAAAATGTGCGACTGAAGGATTTTGGCGATTTGAAGGATATGACCCTGTTCTAGACGTTTACAACTATTCAATAAAATCTGACAATGTCTGATAATTCAAAATCAATGCTAATGAAGTTTTGCAGCTGTTTTACTTATTTTTTCAGCCAGCAGGCGACAAAAGAAAACATTTTGGAAAATATCGCAAAAACATAGCAAACCATGTGCAACACGAATTTTATTTGCAATGGAATTTTACTTGGAACTTAAGCATGTAAATAAAGCTGTTTCAATGCTTTGGGATCGATATGAATATGATGACAGAAGCTGGGGACATAAAAATTAATCAAGAGATAGCTGGACCATAGTTTTAAAAAAGTTTATTTAAACAGTGTTGTGATCAAAACGCTGTGCAACCCTTATTTTTACTAAACAGCCCATTATATAAGAAATACAAAGCTCGACTTCATCAAATATTTAACAACGTGAAAAATGGGGCTAAGCAACAACGAAAAGCTACCTGAGTGATTCATTATAGTGATTAAATATTCAACAATTTTGGAAAAACTGTGACTACAAAAAGTAAAGCTTTTAAGGTTACAAGTGTGCAAATAAAGAAACACAACCCTAGCAAATTAAAAAGCAGAGAAAATTAATAACAAGCTATAGCAGACGTTGCCTGTTATTACATTTCGAATGATAAACATTGACAACATTTGAAATTAAGCTTGAGAGACTTCAAGCTTCAGTTAAAAGAAACATTAACCCTCAATTTATATACAACAAATAGAAAAGCTTGCATGTTTGAATGAGAAGGGCACGAGCAGAGTTTAAAAGCAATTCACAGGAAAGAGTGGAAAGTAAAACATCTGAAAAATATGTTTGCATCAGCAATGAACTCTGAAATTTCTCCAAGCGTGATATATTATGAGATAGGAGGTTTTCATCATGATTAATGGATTGCACGCAATTGTACCAACCTTGAGCATCTTCAGTCGTTTTGACGGTGAGGAACTTGGGGCGTTCTTCACCGGCTACAATTTCTTTTTGATTGCGTCGCTCGGGCGACGACTTCTGTACCGGAATGAGCGATCCAATTGCAAGAACGTGTGGCTGAACAACTTCCATCGGCAATGGTTGTTCTTCTGAGCATTGCGAGTCGCATTCTGAATGGAAGAAAAAAGTTTTTGTTATCAATCATTAGCCACAATGAGAATTCAGTGTATTCAATTGAAAACAGTCTTTGTCCATAACCATCTATCAAGCAGAATAAAATTAACTGGGTCTTGGGATCAAGTGCAACAAGATGAAAGTTTTCTTTTCTTAGCCCATTGTGCGGCAGTCTCGACAAGAATAAAGTTGGAAAAAAGTTCCAAGTCTAATGGGAAAAAGCGTTTCATTCAGAATGAATTTGATTTGGAACTTTGCAGGAAGGACTTCGCCATAAAACACAATCTCAATGGGACAATGAATCAAAGCAACGGCTCATGGAGATGGAAACTAAGCAGTGAAATGTGGGTTAGAAGATTAAAAGTGAAATCAAAATGCCGAACCCAACCCCTTAAACAAGAAATTAGTTTTTTGGTCTTCTTTGTTTCCCCTCAATTTCATTAACTCCGAATTTTTTAGGTGAAACCTTTCCACAACACTTTTTTTTTGTCGTTAACCGGGAGAAGAGAGAAGAAGAGATAATTGCGTAAGGTCGAAAGGAACACATTAATGTTGCTCTTGTTGTTGTTCTCTCCGTTCAACGCTTAAAGAAGGGATGGCATACAAAGAGTGCGAATTCAATTTGCTACTAAATAAAGATTATGATACATGTCGGGAGATACGAAGCTGCGTCAGGCAGTATGCAGATTATGTTTTCATTTTATCACACAAGTTATTAGGGGAAGAAAAAGTCTAATCGCTTTACACACAACGCAAAAATAAACAATTGGGAGGTTGCGATGATGTGTGTCGACAAACGAGACGTCTTAAAATATCGTTATGGCTGTGCCAAACAAGTGAGGCATCATCAAGAAATGAAACATGAATAAATGAACGCTAACAAGATGATTTAAACTCAGGCTTGTCTTTATGGTAATGTAGAGTGTTGAATTATTGAATAGAAAACGACTCGAAGTTGCAAGTTTGAGATTTAAAAAAGTTAAAGATTTCCAAGTCCAACTTTTCCCAAACTCATTTATGGTAGGCCGGCTATTTATTCTAAAAAAAATATTTTAAGGTCACAAAGCATCCCTTAATACCGTTAAATTTCGCTTGTTTACTTTATGTTTTATTGGCAGTTGTTTCAACTCTCACAGCCTTCGAGGCGCCCTGATTAAAATGATGAAAAATTCATCAACAGTGAAGCTCTAGGCGAAAATAATTTTTAATTAAGATATAGAAATATTTATGTCGACAACATTTCTTCGGTAGCTAGATTTTATCTCAGAAAATGAACACAAACAAGAACTTGCAAAATAAATATAAAATTGATTGAACTAAGGCAACTGTTGTTGCCTATCCTTTTCCCTTCAGAGTTGTATTCAAAAGTGAATTAGACTGGAAACAGCTTGAAGAGATTCATTTAAAACCTCTCAAAGCGTTCGTCCTAGTGTTGAGACATTTCTTTATCTGATTTCTTCGATGAACAGTTTCAGTCCAGTTAAATGTCTTTCAATTTTCTTCATTTTGTTGAAAAACATAACACACCTTTTTTAAACTTCGGTTGAAACTAAATTTAAAATATCTCTAAATTTCATTATTTCATACAAAAATGTAAGATTTCTCAAACAGAATTGGAGCATAACAAAAAAAAGAACACGATTATAAGTGAATGAAAATTAAAGAAACGCGTACAAGGTATGTGTTTGAATATTTTACGTGTTTTCTTCAATAAATTTTAATTAATATAAAGTGGAAAGCCTTTGTAAGAGCTTTTCCAACCTTAATGGAAGATGTCGTGAAACTTTTGAGTCAATTTCTAAACCAGAGCCCGATGTTCACTCCAGCGACCTTTTCGCTGGTACAGTGAAGACATTAAGGGCGGACTCGAAGAGCAAAAGTGTCTCGAAGAAATAATAAAATGTCAAGCACCGTTACTTGTTATATGGTCATCAGTACCAAAGTGGTGTAAATAAAGTTTGTAGTCATCGTCTTCTGTGCCTTCACAGATTCTTCTTTCATTTTCCAGTTTCCCATGATTTTTTCCCACAATAGAAATTAGTTATTTATTATTTTGATGTAATTCGCTTGCGATTCAGTTTAGAAACCAAATGTCTGTGGCATGTTAAAATTGTAAACTCACTCTGAAGAAGACTCCCATAATGAAAAAACGTGTTGGTTGGTAGGGTTATTATATAACGCGAATGGATAATTAATTTGTGCTGCCGTTTTTCGCTGAGAATATTATTGGTCCATAGTAGAGAAGGTAACTAGAACGGTTTTCAGAACGTTGCAAAGCTTCTTGTCGATGAGAATATCTTCCATTTCAGTGTGCATATTTCTACTAGCAAAAATGTCTATCGATTCAGAAATTTCCCTGCTTTTTTACTAGAAATTAATCTGTTTTAATCTTGGGAAAACAGTCGACGCCAAAGCCCGGTTGGTTTGAGACGAGTGAAATGTTAAAAGGGAAAACAATCAACACATTAAAAGAACATTAAATAAATTACGAAGATTTTCATCGTCAAATTGGATGTAACCGGGATGAACGAAATTGCGACCAGGTCATCAATCTCAAACTCGTATTGTCTTAATTAGCCAACTTGCTTGCTTACAAGACAACATTAGAAGTTAAAAAGCTTGCAATTATTCACGGAAAAACAGTCTTCCCGAAATTCTGTCGAGACTGCACAAGACGCAAGGACAAAACTCATCAGTTTCTGTGAGTTATGCTGACACACGACTTTTGAAGGACATTTACCAGTCATAGGAAGTTTCATGGCCGTTCAGCAACGTCTCTCACTAATTCAAACTTAAATTGTATAAAACAGGTCGAAAACACCTTTGAACTAATTAATTCTGGTTTAATGTTCACATGCCAGCAACGAAGCAACAAAATCTCTAAGAGTGAATGACGGACATGGGACCAAGCACCGATTAAATGACTTCCGATTTGCACTGATGACAATTTTTCGAGAAATCACAGAAGTGAGAGAAAACTGGCTCATATTTTCGACTTTATTGTGTGTGCATTGGAATTCCCCTTGCCCGGAACTCTCTTCATAATTTTTAATTTCAAATGATGATACACGATTCGCTGCCGTACACTCGACTCGCGGGTTCTAAGTGCTCTGATATGTGAACCGGAGTCACGCTTCGCTGGCATCGTGGGTATTTCGCTCGTTTCTTTAGCTCTTTCGTTGGGAAATGACGAGACAAGTGAGAGGGGAGAGAAATGCGAGCAAAACATTTTTAAACATGTGCGATTGTCGATTGCATTTGATCACTCTTGTGAGTTGAAGTAATGTTTAAGTTCATGCTTTTAAACAAGATTCTTCAATTGAAGCCTTTGAAAGAACATAGTAAAAGAACATTGATCGATGCGTTTAGGAACATTGAACTTGGAAACGGAATTTGGTTATGAAAAAGTCAGTTATGTTAGTACTTCTAAGGCTTACAACCTTATCTGGTGTGATTTCTTATTCGCTGAACACTCTGCACTCACTCTAAGATATTGTCAAGCAATGCTTTTTCAGTTCAACATTTTCATTTTGTTGTATTGCTCTGATCCAATGCTAGTCCTAAAAGTTAGCCTAAAACTTAACTAACTTTCTAAATCTCCGAAGTTTCTTCCAAAACTTTCTCTAAGCTCAAGTTCCAGGAACCAATGCGTCTTGAAGCTCGAAAATCTATGAACATTCTGAAAGTTTGGAGCCTCAGAGATGATAAAATTTATGTTATATCGACCAAGCAACGCTGAATTGTTACAAAAAGCTTTGATTTGGCTTAGTTGAGTATTATTCTTCTTTGGACATTCTTCTTCTGTACTTTTTAATGAGTTTTATCGAAGCTTTTTCTGCATTAAAATGTTTTTATACTTCGTTTATCAAAAGCTTTTAAAACTTGAGCATTTTAATTAACTTTACAAAAAAGCAGTGAAACTGCCAAAAAAATCGAAAAGCTGTGTTTTCTGGCTTTAAACAAATGGTAATGACATTAAGGTCATTGCCGGATGTGAGAGTTTCAGTATTTTTCTTGAATTCGCTAGCACAGTGTTGAGTGAATGGTGTTACATTTGTCTTTTTACAAAATGTTTGAAAATTCTCAATTCACTTTAAATTGTGACTTTTCTTTTGATAAAAGTTTTCAATAAAGTGGTCGTTGACTAAGGGTATCGAGAATTATAAACTTTTTATCAATGTTTAAAAAAATCAAATCTGTATAAGCTGAAGTTAGTTCAGCTGCTGATACTTTTACACTTTCGCCAACCTTGTGACCTTCAAAATTTGTTACATGCAACTTCGATATTTCCAGCACATCGACAAATTATATTGAATCCAACGCCATTCAATCCAGATCACCGAAATTCTCTCATGTAGGAATAGCACATGAGTCGGGATTATTATCTTCATAACTTTTTTTTTATTTATTGGCCCAAAGAAAAAATAATGGCCGTTTGATGAAGCACTCAATCAAGTATCGAACAAATTTCGTAGATTCTTTCCGAAGTCTGGTCAACGGTATGAAAGCAATGAATTTATTGATAAGAACTAAAACGACCGGCAGACGCTTTAGTTTAGTCGCAAATTAATTGATGAAATTTTACCCCAATTAACCAAAGTTTTATTTTGATTACTTGTCAGACAGTTAAGCGAAGGGAAAACTGCCTCTGAGAATTTATCGATAAAAATGATGTTTTAGCTGGAATAAATGATGAGTTCATCACTCATGACGTCTTTTTGTGGAAAAGACTGTTTCGTCATAAAATTTTGCAGACAGCGTCGAGCGCGACTTTGTAATTCAATCATCAACTCACCAGCCTCGAGCTCTGCTATTTTCGCTGCCGCACATTCTGCACACTCCGCGCATTCAGTGCAAACGGCTGCCTGTTGGTCAACGGGGGTAGCTGCTGGCTGACTAGTGGCATTGGCAGCTGCTGCCCGGGCCGCAAGCATCGCAGCCCGTTGCTGTTGCAGCCGTTGAATGACTTGAAGCTGCTGAATGTGTTGCGCACCGAAGACATGGTTTCCAAGTGCTCCACTTAGCGCGCTGTCAATCAAGCCCCCGTCCTTGTAACCTTCCGGAGGGCTTAGCGTTGCCTGATCAACAAACTCAATGGGTGGCGCAAATTTAGGGCTCTGCGAAGTAGAAACAAAAAGTTTGATTAAATCTCAGCTGCAGCTGTAGCATCAGTGAAGCGGTGAAAAGGTGGGGAAAATCAATTTCGCATCATCGATTTTGAGCTCGTAAAATCACTGTCAATTTTCCGCCCAATAAAAGTAATTTTTATTTATGCTCGACGCATATGAGTGAAGTAAGCAAGCAAACAAGCAGAGATGGAAGATTCTTTATTTAGTTCAAACGTTTGGACTGGCAGTTTTTTGTAGTTGAATTTTGTACGGGCTTGTTAGGAAGTGATTAGCTTTATTGGAAGATTGACAGAAAAGCTTTTGAAGATATACAGAGTTGGAGTATTGCGAGAGTGTAAGATGTGTCGGAAGGTAGCGAGGTGGACGCTAGGGTCACTATTTTACTGAAGGAATCAATACTCGGTATGGTGAAAGGTTGGCGATTCGAGTTCACAATAAGTTTTTCCCGTTTTTTCTGATGATGAGACTCGAACATACAATTAAATCGTAAGTTAGAAGATACCGCTGTTTGGCTCTAAGAACTTTGCTTGTTTTTAAATCACCGATGTCGACTTACGCATAAAAAAAAGAATTCATTGATGGAGAAAAACGATACTGATGTTCAAAGAAGCGTAAACAGGCAACAGCATAAGTTCATCGGTAAATCGGAAATGAACAATTTACAAGTAAGTGGGCTCGAACAATATTGAAAAGGGGGAAAGCACGGTGGGTGCGCTGTTGCTGTAACATAACAGTCGCTTGAAGGCGCAGTTTCTTTGGGAAAGCAGATATATTAGCGTTACGTAAAACTCACCGGTGGCGTGCGCCCGTCGTCTGTGTATCCACAATTACATCCTTCGTCGCAGCAGATCCGCACGAGCTCGTGGTCTCCGCATGTACATGGCTCTTCGTCCTCTTCGTCGTATGGACAGTCTTCTCTTATTAGTATTATGTAATCGGCTTCGAAAAACTCATTTCGCGTTTCATCGAACACCACACGATTTTTGCGTACCGGTGGAGGCCTGTTCGGCGCTTTTAAAAGTCCACGCAATTTTCCGCCAGTCTCACGCATGATGTTTGAATGATGCAAAGGCACTGCTTCCACTAAACAATCACAAAAGAAATCACTTTCATCACTTTTTTCGTCGTCTGAGTTGCAATTATGGTCCTGGCAGTACTTCGGCTGGTCCGAATCGTCACCGTACTCGTTTAAGTATTGATTGAAGGTTTGCACATCAAATTCACAGTTTGAAAATAGCAAGTCGTCGAAAACACTGTGCTTGCCTGTGGTGTCGTCTTCAATAGACAGATCACCAGGTTCTTCTTCAAAATACACAAAACTATTGTCTTCTTCTTCGTCTTCGTCGGCAACGCAAGGATCTAGTGCACTTTCACTCGAATTTTCGTTTTTGTCGCGAAATATTTTGCAGATTTCATCCGACTCCGCTGTTGACTCAGGAGATTGAAGCCTCTGCTGTTTGTTTAATATATTTTTGGTCTCCGATGATGGAAATTCCGACACGAAAACTGTCAAGAAGCAGAAAAAATGGAAATTATTGAAAAGTATTGAAAAATCGATGGTGAAAGGCTTAAATAATACCAAACCGAGAGAAGCCAGTGAAATGTTCCTTTTATGACTCATTTTATTCTTATCTTCTCTTAAGGAGAACGTGACTGCGATAGCAGTTGAACCAAACAAACAGAACGTTCAATCAAGAACTTCTAATTTGTCAAACGTGGATTTGATTGAATTCAGATTAGATTGGCATAAGAAATTTGAAAGATTAAAAATTGGTGCAGTTTATTTTATGGGCGTAGAGTTTGTAAACATCAAGTTTCTAAGTTTACTGCTTTAATAAGACATATTCACAAAGCAAATACACTCGTACATTGTGCTTAGTTCCACAAGTTCACTTAAAGGAGTGATAAAAACACTAAAATTTATAAATTCTACTCCCACTAGTCAAATTGCTGCCAGAAAAGCTTTTAAAACTAAGTTTTCTCGCAAACAATAGGTTCACTATCAGTTTGCAGTAAACTTTCGATTAAAATTTCGGTCCACAATCTGCTATCAACAGAAGTCCTTGTTTTATCTCAAATAGATTCTCATCAATCCAAGAGTTATTCAAATTTATGTTCGAAGATACTTGAACAAACATTTTCTTATCATCTCGCACGATGATGAACAAAAAAAAAGTTGTCAATAAAGAATCATGTGATTTGGGATATCGGGTGGGAAAAAGTTCAATGATTGTATAAGAAGATTAATGACGTTTGATGATTGCGGGTTGTGGAAGTGCATGGGAAGGAAAACTGAACGTGTGATCCCGTTTTTATGAAACTTACCAGAATTTTCATCACTTGACGAAGCTTTTCTCTCGAGATTCTTGCACGGATAATCGTCTCGAGATGTCTCGGCGGTCAAACGCCGCAAACAATTTTCCGATAAGGTTGACGATGACAATGGAAAGTGAACGGATAAGTTCAATGATTCACACGACTTTGATTCTTTCGCTTTTCCGTATGAACTTAGGATTTCCTCGGACTTTGAGAAGACCTTCGAACTACGCAGAAGTTTCTTTGTGTAAGAGAATCCCTTGAATCTCTCTTCTAATCTCTTAAGCCGTGAACTAGCCTCAAAGCAGTCTTGGTTTAGGGATGTGGTGGAGTTGAAAAATTTGGCTGGAAAAGTTCGCTGCGACGTGTGGGGTGAAAGAAACTTTAAAGTTTCGTCTAGCACTTCGTTCTCCGCGCAACCTTCATGATTCACCCGAGCTGGGGGCAAGCATTCAAGCGAGTTCTGATTGCACACGGATTCACGGTTGTTGTTTTTGTCACTTCGTTCACTGGCCTTGGTTGCTTCATGAACTTTTAATTGAGCGAATTGGTTGGTCAATGGAATAACACCGTTGCAGGGATGGTTTTCGCTACTTTCTTCGATTAGTCTGTAATCACTGTCGTCTTGGCCTTGCCTTGAGGATTCTTGCGTGCAGAAGCAAGATTTAATTGAGCAATTGGTTCCTGAACAGAAAAAAGCTATCGATGTTGAAATTGAATTTTCCTTTGACTTTTCACTCCGACACTGCGATGTGGAATCGATACTTTTCTCTTCAATTCCTTCACTAGCACTAGTTCCGTCAACCTGTTCACTTTCAGTCGATCCTAAAGTCTTTTCTGACCCGAATTTTAATGTCTCCAAACGCGGACTGTAATTTTTCACAATCGATGGATTTTCTGGTTGGATTGATAAAGGTGGAAATACACCAGACAATTCTTTCGTCTTCCCAGACGGTGACGCACATGCGCAAGGATATTCGACTGGAAGGCTCGTTGATGACGATGACGATGATGTCTTCAAAAGCAAAGGACTTTCATTCTTCGCGCAGCTCCCCATCGTTCCCAACTTCGCCGTCTCACTCAGTCGCATCACGTTCCCGATTTCCAAAAGATCCAGTAGCGAAAGAAGTGTTGTGGAATTTTTTGCATTCATGCTGCTGACGGTGTCTTTGCTTTCGACGTCGCTTAAATCTATCAACGGTTCATCTCGCTCGAACTCGATAAGGTCTTTCGAATCGAACGATGAAAGCGACGCATCGTCGTTGAAAAAATCTTCCTTCGAACACGAATCGTCGTCGTCCATGATGTTCTTCTTGGTCGCTTTCCGAAGAGACCGCTTCATGGCAACAATTTTCGGTGGCGGGCATTTAATTGGCGTCACAACAAAGTCGTCGAAACTGTTTGCTATCATCTGAAATAAAAAAAATATTTGATCAACAAGTTCCACAACCATGAACTTGACTTAAACAGAATAATCATGTCAAAATTGCATAAATTAACCTGTCCTATAATTGACCGACTGCTTCTCATAGTTTCACGGCAACAATCTTTTTGATAATAAAAAACAGACGCCTAGGTAAAAAGAAGCCGGAAACTAGTGTGAGTGTGCAGAGAAAAGCAATAGCTAGGGATCATTAGCCATTTGCAGAACAATGGCCTGAAAGTCTTGTTCGTAAATGTGCCACTGTTGGTCACAACCTTTCAGAAACTCACGCAACACCTTAGTTTGTGTCAAAAGGAAAAGTGTTTACAAGAGACTTTTCGCAAAATTTTGTTTGAAGTGCCAGCGAGCCGTTTGTCATAAAAAGATGTTTTTTGATGGTCTTGAACTTTGACAAGTCTTTTACCGGTGAAAACACTCAATGTTTAAACCTTCTGTTAGCTTTGAATCGATAGATTTAAATCAGCTGATTATTGGTCAAGCGTTTTTTATTAATTATTTACGTTAATTATTTACGTTTGAAGCAGCCGTTTCTATCAATCAATCAACCAATCAGAATATGAATAATCACATTTGATAGAGCTCAATCAAAAAATTCACCATTTATAAATGAAAAAATCAAGCTAATCTTTCAATATCGATCAATCAATCAACCAATAAGAAAAGCGTTCAATAGTTGAACAGAACAACTTCAACTGTTTACTGATCCTACTGCTTAGATCTCTCCAAAAATGTCTTTCTGAACTGTCAGACTCCAATCAATAACCACCAAAACCTCCAAAATTTCCAAAACAAGACTTTGTTGACTGGTGTTCGTCACTAACAGATGCATCCAGCTGAACGACAATGTGCAACAACAAAGTTATATCATTTTTGGGTCTTCTTTCCCTTTCTTCCTTTTTCCCATTCTTGAGAATAAAAAATAAACAATTTTCGAAGCGGATTCATCGTGCGTGACGATGACGATTTCCCACAAGAAAAAAAGTCGGAATATTAAATTCATTTCATGAAAATTTTCATTTTACATTCTTATGTGAACCTTCCCGGTTTTTCGAGTCGTTTTTGCGCCTGTGATTTTTTGCTTCGTCTGAGTCTTTAGTTGCATGAGCTTTGAAAATTAATCAAAAATGCAAATATTTTGTAACAAAATAAAAACAAATTAAATTGACTGTTATTTCTACCCTGTTTATTACAGCCACTGATCCAAAACCGTCAATCTAGACTGTGGAATTTTATCGATCACCAAGGAACTTTTCTGGGACATGGCATTTAACCCCTCTAAAGTACGATACAAGACAAATTCTTGGCAGTTTAGTCGTGAAAAGTTTTTACAGACAAAGTTTCTTCAGTAAATACAAAACTTTTATAGTCAAACAAACCCATTAATAACTTTCAGGGTAGCAGCTTTTCGATAAAATCGCCAAGACAACGTGACAACAACCAAAAAACTTTTTGCGACCCTTGCCTCCAATTCGAGGCGATTTGCATAAAAACATATTTGTCAACTGTTTTCTTGTGGAAATCTGGGAGGGTTGGAAGTTAAGATTTGAATCAAAGTCAATCGTGGGCTGGTTGCGTTCAACTTAGACAAATACAGGTTCACGTGCCGGTAAAACAAACAGCCTTAGAGAGCTTTATTGTCACTGCGATGGAACGAAGTGCTCAAGATTAAATCTTTTTTAAGACTTGTTTTTCAAAAACTTATTTATCATTGACAATAACTCGAGTTCGACCGGCAGGTCTTAAAATTCAGTTCATATTGGCACAACTTTTAAAGATCCCACAGCTGTGGGAACAGCTTGCCAAGTTGCAAATTTTTTCTTTAATTTACCATGCAATAGACATCAGATCGTTCGCGTAATCCACTTGAACAGGTGAACTAACTGATCGACACACTCGTCAATTACACTTTTTGCATTATCACATAAAAACTTTGGTCTTCGTTGCCTATTGTATCAAAAAGGGATTTTCCCTAAACACGTTTTGTAATTCAAACTGTTACCGTCATCAAATTAAGTTTAAACTTTTTAGATCACTAGCAGCATCTCATTTCCGGAATCGGTGTGAAGGTCCATTGTTTAATTGTCCAATTTCTGTTCTACTGAACTCGGAATGAAACCAAAGTTCTGGCTTTTCAATTAACTGAACCTTTCTCCAAACGCCTCTCTTGTTCAGCGCGTTTTTATTTGCTTCCACAATAAAATACACGACAGCAGACCGCGTTGTTAATTCACCGAACGACAAAAACAGAATAAACAAAAGAAGAATGGAGAGTTTTTCACGTGCATTGTGTTTCAGGTGTTCACGGTGAAGAAGCTCAAGAGCGCGAGAGACTTTGAGCGAGACTGAGAGCGAGAGGGAAAATTAAATTACAAACGAAAAACATAAATTTCTATGCTGCATGAACATGCATGGGACTCTTCTCGTTTCATTTGTTTTTATCCAACAATTTACTCATTAAACAATTTTAAAATTCCAAAAGATTTACGATGGAAACAAAGCCCTAGCAACGCGAAAAATAATTTGTATTGAAATTCAATACGCTCGCATAGCTTTAGTTCACCCACATAAAAACACCGCGACGTTTTTTTACGGCTG
>JPYR01000171.1:101421-114258 GCA_000775305.1 Belgica antarctica
AAGAAGGCAAAAAGTGCCGAAAGTCGGCAAGAAAACAAGCATAAAAACCAGTAACTGGTAAAAGAGGTGATTTCGAGGTGATTATCTGGTGCATATCTGAAGCTCGCACATTTATTTGTTTTATTGACTTGAGGGCCAGCGCCTCGCGCAAAAGAAGAATTGTTAACCGCTTAACTTCTTTGTGCGCATATCGCACGCTCCAATGGCTTTAGCACGATCTTTTCTCCGCGCTTCTTCTTCGCCAGATAACAGCTCAGATATTTCGTTATGATTCAATTGTTTTGCTTCTCTTTGCCGACTTCTTCGCCTCCGATTTTGCCTTTTTCAAACAAGAAAATTAATCACTCGGAGATTTTCTTTGAACATAATTTTCTCATATTATACGAAATGAATTACTTTAAAGCATAATAATTTTTCATATTACACATCACCACTTGCCGCATATTTTCGAGCTACTCGCGCGCAGCCAGACCATCAGCCGGAGCAACCTTTGGATAGGATAAAGAACGCTCTCCAATGAAACAACACAACGTCAAATAGCTGTGAAAGCATAAATAGCAATAATCTGAGGCTTAACTTTTAATCTTCGACAATCAGTTTGATCTCCTTTTGTTACCTCGCGTGTCTTTGATCCAGTGCTTGGCTTGTATCATTGGTCGACGGTTTACTGTTTATTAAAAGCGATTATAAAGTTTATTGTTTTTATCACACACTCGATAGATTAATAGATTTTTTTTCATTGATAGGTTGTGGGATCGATGGACAAGAACGGGACCTGAACGGAGACTTTGAAAGTAAACTTGAACTTTTATGAAACAAAAATATATTTGGTGGTTTATAAAAAGTCTTCAGAAGCAACATAATTTTCTAGCAACAGTGCAAATTTAGAGTGAATTTTCGTTTAATTATTTTCAGCAGCTTGAAGATTTCTCATCTCATTTCAGGAACGAAAAATTCTTTATACGCAATCTACGTACAAATCCATCTCTGATCTTTATGTGTTTAAAATCAATAGCAGTTAACACAAAATCTTCCTTTCAGCGCTTCCACTGTTCGTTCTTTCTCTTTTATTAATCTTCGAGATAAACCTACAAAGCTGATTACATCTCGAGCGCACGTGCTGGAACTTTCGACGATCTTGTGAATCAATAAACATATTAAATAATTGAAAAATATTAAAATAAAACTTTCGCTGCATCTCGTGAATTTTGACACATTCATTGATTATGAATGAAAAGTGTAATAAAAATTGATGAAAATAAAAGAAATGAAAGTTTGATACATTTTATTCGGTGATTGTTGCAGCTTTAAAAATTTCATTTTTAAAAACTTATCACGCTTGTGATCCTTGAAGCGATTCACAGACGTCAATGATCTCTCTCGGAACTGCTACAGATTCAAATGATTTCAATCAAATTAAAATATTCAGATAAAGTTCATTAAATCGGGATCCGCCTCAGAAATTCCACAAAACAAATCCCAATTTGAATATGTGAAAATCATTTTTAGATGTTGAACCAAACGTTCTGACTTTGGCGATTGTATTAATCATAAGTTTGTGCATTCATTTTATTTATTCTTGGTTGAGAGAATAAAAGAAAATTTTAATAGCGTTCGTTTAGGCTGAGTAACGTGTGCATTGGTAAAGCCCTTAAGGGAATCGGCGTTTTGAATCGTTATGGTTTAATTTTAAGCAGCAAAATGATTTTATTATTCAAAACAGTCTGCATATTTTCCACTCTTAGATGTTAGCCTGATGTTTATAAAATTATTGTGTGCTGCATTTTTTTTTTTGTTTTGTTTTGGCAACATCTTGTTGGCTTTTGATTTGAATCAGGAATAACTAGGAGTTTAGAAGGTGTTGGCCCAAAACAATCTTAAATTAGACTGATTTTGTTCGAAATCATTCAAAACTGTACAGTCTGGAACAGGCTAGCAAGTTCGAATTAAATCTGAACTAAACCAATCTGACTTAATTGTTTAATAAAATTTACTTCAACTTCACTCGGCCAAAGCGACTTGTAGATGCAACAAGAAGGAACGAAATAATTAGTTGAAGCTACCATAAAGCCAGCAAAAAGCGTTTCTGCCCTTATGCTTAACTTGCCCTGCAAGCATAAAAGAATTTTTGGCTCGAGGCTACGAAAACAATATAAACTCTTATCCGAGGCAGCCTAAACCAATTATGCATCGAGCCCAAAATATATAAAAACAGAAATAAAGGAGACCGAATTGCATGCTGGACCGATTGAGAATCTGCTCGTACACATTAAATCGTCTGACGTGTGTAATTTCGCTGGAATTTTAATCTCTTTGCTGCTCTTTTTGGCATGTTTTTTTGTGGAGCACCGCAAAAATTCAAACATTTGATTAACAATCGCATGACGTTCTAATATAGCTTCTCCTACGGTCAGGTGCATAATATACCTTTCGGACGAAGAAGCAGCAATAATTCTTATCTCGAAGGCGCTGGAACTCCCAAATTTTGTATTTATATTTCTCATCTGAGCTGAAGCGATTGATTATTGGCACATTTTGCAGTTTCCTTGCTTCTTCTTTTGAGTGATCTTGATATGAACGATTAGATTGGAGAAGCTTCTGCAAGGTGCAACCTTATTTTTGGGAAAGATTTACGCTGAATCTCTCCGAGTTTTAAACACATAGAAAATGACATCGTTTACAAAATTAATTCTTAAAAAGGGATTTTTGTTTATTTCAATGCACAGACAAGGAATATTCCACTTAAAAGAACCCTCGTGAAGTTTTTCTCTTTAAAGAACTGAACAACACGTGCGATAGCATCTCAATTATTGTTAAATCCGAAAAAAATTGTTCTGTTTATAAAGTCTTTAAAATTTTAAATCCATTTGTTGACCTTATGTCAAAATTATCTCTATTCTAATGTAGTGTCATGAGAATGTTTGAAAACATTAGCAATTTAGTTGAAGTTTCAAGTGTTTATTTAAAATATCGTTTTCGTTTGTAAGTTTTTAATTGAAATGTTCAGGACACAAGTATTTGGATGATGTTTTGAACTGCTACGACAAAGAAATGATTGTGTTGTAAGTTCTGAACCAGGACATTTAGTGAACAAAGATAAAACTTTTGAAAGACACATTGATACACATTTTATGAACAGCACATCTAAATTCTACTCCAATAGAAAATCACTTGGCATTACCTGAGAATCGTGTCAGAAATTTGAGTAATCCATTTGTGAATGCCTTCATAATTACTTTCAATAAGTATCTGAAAAATGTCTGCATGCTACTTTTTATCTGCAACTGTTTTTAGCTTCACTCGCTGCCGTATTTTTGTTGCTTTTTTGCACTCCACTTTCTTAAACCGAATTTTTAATTCTCTTCGTGTTTTTTCGTCTATAAAACCAACAGTCACACGGGCAAAATTTAAAAGCTCATGGTTTTTTCTTTTTTTTTATATTAAACTATTTTACCGTTTCCGAGAGTTCTTTCTTGATGGTGCTACACTTTTGTGCTCCACTCACTACTCGATTCACTTAAAAGTGTTATAATTTTTACGTTTCGTTTTTATATTGTTTTAAATTTTTAAAACTCATTATTTTTTCTGCTTTAATTAGCCAGCAAATATATAGTTCAGTGAATTTTATTAGCACTATTTTTTGGTTTATCCATTTCATGTGATTGTTTCTCACTTTTCTACGGCTGAAAAATAATAGAGAAAGAAAAGAAAGAAATATTAAATTATTCACACGAACTTAAATCTTTCTCACTCGAGTTGCGTTTTTTGGGTGAAAAAAGTCAATTTGATTTTAGTCTTTATTAATCAATAATTATTTTCCGGTTATTTAAGAAATATCACAATTCGTTAGTTTTCAATCGCATAAAATACATAACCATCAGTGTTGTTTCCAAAGGTTTTTAAAGGTTGTTATCATAAAAATTGTCACTTTTAATTTAGAATGCATTTAAGTCTAGTCAAAAACAAATTGCATGTTTTACTTTAATTAAGAACTTCTGATCTTATGATTTGATGTTTCGCTTCACAGTGCAAACAATTTCTTTTATCATTTGACTTAACAACACACTAGGTCAACATATAATTTAATAAGAACAAAAATCAGTGGCGAACGTCTTTGCCGTTGAGACTTCAGTTGTAAACTGAATGAACAACCACGGAAGATTTCTTTTTCATTCATGGTTCGTTCGCATACAACGCAGTACGGAATGAAAGTGGAAATGAAAAAAATATGTTTGCCGGTGTTTGAAGTTGGCTTTTATTTTTATGCTAAGAATTTTCTCATGGAAAATCTCGATTGATAATTGGAGAGTTTCATAAAATGTTGCCTCAAAGAAGATGTTCTTAGTCAATGTTTTTCAGCAAGAATTTAAACCTTAATGGACGCAAATGCCCTTATCAGGCAATGGATTTAGACAAAAAAATTAGTAAACGACACAGACAATTCGACAATGTCTAAGATTTGGTTGAAATGTCGTTTTGTCGAAATGTCTTTTATTTAAAATTTCTACGTGTTTTTGGGCGTTACTGTCCAATTTTTGCACCACGTGGTCGTTTAAAGACGTTATTTTGATTAAATGACAAAAAAGACAATTCGGAAAATCGACAAAACGTACTTTTACACGTCTTTACGTGTTTCTGGCCCTTATAGACAAGAAATTTTGTGAAAATAAACTGCCCTTACGCAGTTTGGTCGCGACCTTTTCCGTGAACAAATGTAAGTTGTGTAACTTTAGTCATCTTCGCTGGGTCAGAATAGTATTGTTATCGATGTGATCAGTTTTCCGAGTTGGCGTTATGAGGTAGCAGCTTTGGCAGTTCAGTGATCTGGTGAATTTAAATTTATATTTTCACAGGATTTGTGACATTTCAACGCTGCTCATCAGCTTTTTAAGTTCGCTTGTGACGAAAGGTCACGAAACCTCTTGCGGAACAATCGTTTAATGTGTCAGCAGCGAAAAATGCTGTTTGTTGTTCAATTCTGCTATCAACACATTGAGTTTCACTCTTTCTGACGTTTGCGATGAATCGCTAAGATCAATTAATTTCTACAAGCACGAAAATGTCGTAGAATTTCTGCCTGTTTTAGTGCACAGAAAGTTCCGGGGCTTGGTTTCATACGTGGCTAAACGCGGCGCAATCAAAAAAATCACGAAAAGGAATTATGAAAAGCTTTTTCATATGAAAACCTTTGATTTGAGTAAAAACTTGATTGAAATGATCAAAAGCGACGTTTTCTATGACCCCATTAATTCAGGTGGGCATTATTTGCACTTTTTAATTATTCTGTTTAAATTTTAACCAGAGAACAACAAAATCAAGTTTTTGAAGGCTTCTACGTTCACTTATGTAAGAAATTTTGAATTCTGGAGGTCAAGAACCTTCAACTTAAAATCCAATGTTTGTGTCGATAAGATATTCGATGATGAGATCTAAGGTGAAGACTTGGAAAATTGTGCATTTGAAGAAGTCGTCGAAGAGAAACCGCTTCAGAAGCAGTTCAGTTTCTGAGAACACCGCTTTTAATGATGCGTTGACACGAACATCAGCTTCCCTAATTTACGAATCTACGAGGCATCGCACTGCTCGATCGATGAAATATTTCGAGTGAACTTCCAAGACTTGCAAAATCTCGAGTTTCTGAACCTGAAGGCAACAAAATATCGCCGGTTTGGAAAAATACTTTCAAGGATCTGCTCAACATAAACATTATTAGTCTTGGTAACTAAGCGACCAATCGGGATTAAAACAAGCGACTAATCAAATTTGTGACCGTGAGCCATTTTTAGAAAAACTCACTCGAAGTGCAAATTTGATGAAAGTGAAGATCTAAAGCAAATTCAACGCAGCATTCAACAGACGGTCAATAATTATGTGAAATTGAACGAAAAATTGTCATCAATCATGAACATTTCACAGTTGTCGCTGAAAGAGTTAACCAAATTAACGCAATTTATTTCAGGGAAAATGAAATCATCCAGAAATCATTTGCCGATCGCGACTAGCTTTCTATCAAACTATCATGGTTACGTCATCTCATCACCGTACCAATAAAAAGATATGTTCATCGATGTGTTCAAGTCGAAAAATTTCAATTTGTTTTGAAGGAATTATTCGGCTGAGATTGTTGGACATCAAATAAATCGAATAAAGACGATTCCGAGCGACACATTTGAAGGCCTTGCTTGACTTGAACGAATCTATATTTGTAAGTATTTTCTTGAACCTAATTTTTTGTAAAAGCTCGTTTGTTACCTCTGTACTCGAACGCAAAGTTTCTAGAGTTGTTTGAAGTACTTCTAGAATTTTATGAAATTTCTGGAAGTTTTGGAGCTGTAAACTGTACTTCCACCTAATTTTTGGTATTAAATACAAAAATACTGTAAAAGTATCCACAAACCAGGTGTGTTACAAAAAAAAAACAATTTTTAACATTTTTCTTGTTACAGTCAACCCTGCATTCTGATTATTTTAGCTTTTTGTTATTTCTAGAATATTCCAACTCTGCAACCTTAATGAAAATACATAAATCAACAAATCTCTGAGCTATTTTGTTTGTCGTGGAAGTAAATAGAGAGAAAAACGTGCTGTCACATCTGGAAAATTCCAATTCCGTGGCACAGCTGATCGCTTCTCTCAACAACTGTGAGTAACTAAAAGAATTCTCTCGATTCGTTCTCTTTCCGCTGCAATTTTCCTGTCAGTACTGCGAGTGAAAATCGGGAGAAAAGACTTCTGGCTTTTCCTTTCCTCCATCCATCGTCAGTTCAGTTTGATTTCGAACTTCACCGCTTGAAGTTGTGTTTGCTTTACGTTTTCTAAGTGAATTATCTTGTAGATAATTAAAACAAGATTTCTTAATTTTATAGCTCAAAACCACCACGAAATGAAGAGAAAAGCTTTTATGTTACGTTCGGAGTGATTTATGAGCTGAAGAAATGAAAAACATAATCATCGCGTTAAAGTTCTTATGATAATCAAGGTCCATGTTAGAATATAATGAAGATTTTAGTGAATGTTCTCACCTTATAATCTTGGCACACTTTGAACCTCGCCGTAATCATAAATAATCGCCCTGATAAACATTCATTAGATTTTATGACTGCTAATCGATGGGAGGGAGCATCGCCTAAACAAAACATTTTCTGTGCGTCCGAGAAATTTTTGCGTTAATGAAAGAAGAAAAAATAAAGAAAAGCTGCAGAAATCAGACGAAGTGAAGAAGAAAAGTCATTGAAGAGTGAAACGTGTAATTGAAAAGTTTAAAGGTTCATCAGTCACTGGATAGGATAATAATTTCACAGCTTCGGAATTTCACCCGAAACACTTTTGCCTTCACCTACGCAACTTCTTAATCGGATTAAAACGAACAATACGGAGACAGCATTAGCAGTAAGTATCGGCAAATGTTAAATGTCGTTCAATCAATTTTGTGGTCTCAATTAGAGTGAATTTTTCTTCCGATTTAAAAGTCATTACAACAGTGTTGAGACAACACGACGTGGAGTGGGTAGGAGCTCAAGTCTAAAAAATACGTTTTTCGAGATGATCGATACGGGTTAATGAATTTTTAATCGCGCCTCATGTATTCCTCTCGTGAGTACGTAGGCACATAATATATTTGCTGCGTTTTGTCCTCGGGGGGTCGTAAAATGTGTGGGTTGCGGTGTAGAGAAGTTTATTAGCCCCACAGCATTTGTGTGCAGAAGAACAATTGCCGCACGCGACATAGGAAACGCGACAGATCGTAGATAATTCATAATGGAAACATATTTGATTGTGATAATACTATGTGCTCATGTTGAAGCAACTAAAAGCAAGGAAATAGCCGTAATTGATGATGGATGAATGATCAGACGACTTGAAGCATCAAAAGAAAGAATTCTGCGGTCTAAGAGGAAGCTTATTTTGCGGTCTAAGAGGAAGCTTATTTTGCGGTTTATAATAAAAGGAGAAATAAGGATGGTTGAAGTGAATTCAAGCGAAAAAAATAAGCATCAGGAAAATTGAAGATGAAAACAGAGAATAAAAATATCACGGAAATATTTGGGATTGAATGGTTCATGACGTCTTATAAAGAGATTATGACGATTTTGATCATATTTATAAATGGCCAATAAAACCAATTAAAATCTTCTTTTTATTTTGAGATTATTTGTCAGGTCTAAGTTTCACTGATAGTGTTCAAAAAGCATGGAATCAAAAGTTTGAAGCGAACACTGTAACAACCATTGTAACTGCTTTAAATGATTTTTGTTTTCAAAGTTTACAAAATCTTGACTTCCGAGTTGTGATTTATTCAAGGGTGCCTTGTAAAACTTGAGCTTGAATTCAAGTTGAACTTTTACAATTTATTGGTTTCATGAAAAGATTTTTCTTTGGCAAGCACTTTTGAGTTATTCTTAAGTAAGTTGAATTCAAGTTGATTATTTACGGTTCACCCTTGTGTATGACGCTTGAAACGAACATCCTTTATTTCGATGAACATCAAATTTCAATTGGAACAATATCGCATTGCCTCAGCACAGCTGCAGTCAGCTTCACCTTTTCCATCTCGTTAGTAAATTGTCAAGCGCTTTTCCTTCTTATTATTGTTTAAGCAGTGCTAAGCTGGGTAATGAATCCAGTGAAAAGTTTTGTCCATGATTTTTCTCCTTTTAAGTGAGATCCACTTCCATCTAAATTTATCAGACCCCATAAATAATTGATGAAAATTGCTCCTTTTTGCGTCTCTTTTGACAACCTCTTTCTAACCTTTCCTCGAAACAGCACAAAAATGGATCGTAATTGATGTTTTTCTTTGCTTCACCGAAAGATTTTTAGTTATTTTGGGTTTGAGTTTGGGATTTGAATCGAACCGGAAGGAATTAGACTTGACTGGATCAAACAATCCCATTATCAGACTCGTCCCTCTGACCACTCTACTTGAACTCTATGACGGATTTCTGTTAAAATTGAAATTATATCGACGAAATAACTGTGAACGATGCTTATGTCCGCCAAGCACTGGCGCAGACCAATCAAAACTAAAAATCCAATTATTTTGTCCCCGCGTCACTTTTTTTTTGTTCTTTGTGAGTGGATTTTTTACTTCCTGTTCGAGTTTTTACAACGTAAATGCACCGTGAAAAGCAGATTGCTTGAAAAAAAAAATTCTACAAAACTTGTTAACTAAATATCTTTATTCTAAAATGTGTTCGAACAAGTGGAAAATTATTTTAATTGAAAAACGATTGCTTCTATCATTTACTAAGCGTATTTCTCTTCAACTAAGCGTTAAAAAACTATTTTTTGAAATTGACGATTGAGGTTACAAAATTCACATCACTTATGAACATTTCATCACGACAACACCTCATCAAATCCCTAGAGGTGACATTCCCCTGCGAATGCACTTAAATCAAAACAACGGATTTTGATTGCGTTGCTTTCTAAAAAGCTTTTTGAGAGAGATAAATGGGAGAAAATGCTCTCACTCCCTTTCACTTTATATTTTATCATCATCTCTGTCTCAGAAAGTCCCGAACGACAAAGGTTTTAAGAAAACATTTTTTAAAGGCAGTTGAGCACATTCTTGACTTTTGAACTCTAAAACGCTTGGGAGCTTGAAAATGGGAAGCACACACGAAGTTCCTGAACTCAATGGGGAACAACAAGCTGAAGGCACACGACACGTAACAAACTGAGAGACAAGAAATTGTTTCATCCATGAAGGGTTTTATGTTTCAAGTCTTTGAAAAGAAGCGTCGCTTGTTCTTCCACTCATTGAGTTTCATGAGTTTTTTGTTCTTAAAGGATTATGAAAGAGTGAATGATAGCCTGAGAAAAACTCGTTAAATGAGACTGAATCGTTTCAATTCAGGTTGCTAATGAGATTATTTAAAACATTTTCTAATTAAAAGTTTCTGATTTGTTTCATGTTCAGTAAGTAATTTTAATTATGATTGACAATAGGATCTGGAAATGATTTATACTCAAATTGGAAATTTTTAACGTAAATGATTCAATTCAAATTCAAATTTGTTTTTCTTTTAAACCGTTGTCCGATTTATAAAGTTTGCGATTCAGTTTATGTTTCAACCTGTTTAAGATAAAAATTAAAATCAATTTTGTCATTGGTTCCAAAAGCAAAGCTGACAAAAGCTCAAAATCCCAAATATTCAAAGCATGAAAATCTACAAACCACGTTTGTACGTGCGACGTGCTTTTTCTGTTACCTGTTTTTGTTAGAAGCGCCCTTTGTAACATGCTGAAATATTGAGTAGACAAAGATATACTTTCCCCAATTGAGCCAATTCCCACGAGACTCATGAAGGCGTACGCGGGTTATCTCTCTCGCTTCAACTATAAAGACCCTTAAAATTTTTCCCTCGGTACTTGAAATCCCAAAAAAGTAAGCCACTCACAAAAATGCTTTGCCTAATGTCTGCCATTATCATATACCAGCAAATTGACTAACTAAGTCTAACCAAAAAGCTTTCATTTTGTAAGTAAATAGCTTAATTTAAAACTCAAATTGAATTATTGAGCAACCGCGTTGTGTAATCTATGAAAAAATCTCCAAAGTCTGTTGATTTTTGAGACATTCGAGTTTTCTATTCTTTTTTCAGCTGATTATGATAAAGGGAAATGCGATAATGTATTCAGACGGCCTTATGATGACGAATGGCATAAATTATATTAAAGCAAATTTAAGAGCCCCGTTGGTGCTTTATAGGAACATAGTCGTTTGACGTAAATTCAGTGATTTTGCAAGTTTTTGTGTCACTATTAATTTGCTTTTGTTCCCTGTATGCCGTTTGTGTGTGTGACGAAAATGCCTTGCAAAGCTGTCGCTTCAAAATGGCACAGTTTTTCTGTTCAGTTTCATTCACTATGTAATTTGACAGCTCAACAGTTTCTCAAAGAACATTTCGGTGCCTTTTTCACGTACATTTTGGCTTTGTATACCATTAACGTCTTGCAATTATGGATAGAGCCTAGCGGTTCAAAATAATTGAAATCTCTGAATCAAATGTTTAAAAAAGTGATTTAATTCGCGTTAACCATAGAACTCAAAAGAAAATCTTGACAAAGGACTAGGTTTTCTATTTTGAGTGCTAACTTAAAACGTGATTAATAAAAACGACACATGTTTGTTGGAAGTAACGATGTTCATGCTGCAAAAAAGGTTCAATTTCATTAATCATTCTTAAAATCTCGTTATAAACGTTCACAGGATTAAAACTTTGCTGTTAAATATCGATTGAACACTGTTTAATCCAATGTTAGTTGCAGAGTAAAACAAATTGTACGAAATTCAAGTGAAATGTTTTTGAAATATGATTGAAATACAGAAATCTTCTTGGAAAAATATTCTGCTATCACCAAATGCTTATCAACTAAGCGTAAAAGCGAATTGGTTATTTTTAAATGCAATTTTAGACGTTTCTGAGTCTATAAATGATGTTTATGTATAAAATTTAATTAAAATGTTCGGCCATCTCGAGAGCATTGATTTTCTGCAAATGCTTTAAAAAATATCAAATCACAATCAAACCAAAACTAAATTACAAGCCAGCGATCCAGCGATAAAATAACAAATTATAGGAAACGTAAAATTAGTTAGAACAAATTTATTTATTTTTTTTTTGATTCTTATGACTTTATTCAGGCTTAAGTAAAACATGTTAACCGAATAGGTCTACATCGGAAGTTTCCAAAGGCACCAAAGTAGTCTTGAACGAATTCTTGTAAATTATGGTATTCCGACCCACCGATTGCTCCAGCAGTTTAGGTGCTTCTTAGCGGATAATCCGGGGAACGTTTCGGAGAGGGTTAGTCTGGGCAACCCAAGATCCCGTGCTGCTGTAGCCCAAGCAAAGCTTTTAAATCAAAATTTTCCATTTGATCGAGTGATCTTTGGTGGGAATCGCTGATGGATTTATTCAGCTTCCGGACAGCCTAAGATTGTAGGCCTTAGGTCGTTTCACTGGTTTGGTCCAAATTTATGCCAGTTTTGATAGCAGCTTTCACAAAAGTTTTTACACGAGCTTCGATAAGCTATTTTTATATAATTTATGACAAAATTCTTCACGTAGTCAACATTACGAGATGAACTGTTTGGGAAGAAAAACTTTTTTGCAACGAGTTTGCATGGAACAATTTTAATATTTTATCGTGCTTTCTCAGAGTGTTTCTTTTCAAGATTAATAAGTAATGAAGTTCGTGGGCGCTCAATTCAAGAGACGCTTAAAGGGGTTTGAAAGATTTTCTTCAAACCAAAATTATAATTGAAAGTCATGATTGTCTGTTATCTTTTTGTTAAATTTTTATCGCTTCCAAATTCGCTGATCCAATCATCAAAACTTCCTAAACGAGACAAACTTTATCTGCTTGAATCAGTGAGGCAATCAACTTTTGCAAAGCTTAGCAGTCCAAATCGTGGAATTGATGAAGTTTATTGATTAGACAAAGAAACAAAGAAAATACTTCAATTGGCTGAAACTACAACGAATACAGCTTAAAACTAAATTCAAGACACTATGCTAAATTTAAAAGTTCTTGAAATATTCTTGTTGAAGAGTTTTCGCTGTGGTTAGAAGCAATTGTTCCTCGAAATCATCAAAAAGTTAATTTTTGGATGGAAGATAACGCTTTATTCAAAATTGAAATGTCAAAGTTTATGCTGGTAGCAACCGTTCTCACATCTCAAGCACCTTGGCAGCATGAATGTATGAAACGACACAACATCAAACTGGCATTTGCGTTTGAATTTTAATCAATTTCACCAGTCAAGTTTGAGCATAACATATTGCTTCCTTTCCATTTATAATTAATTTGAACTCGATGAGAGCATCT
>JPYR01000172.1:0-30481 GCA_000775305.1 Belgica antarctica
CATTTCTTTAATGGGTCACAAAATCGGCATTTCTCTATTGGAGGACGAACCCTATATTGCGCAGATCTCCTGTTGACAAAATATTCCTTGTGGTTTCGGCGAAAAAGGCGCAGCAGCATTCGAATTGTTTGAGCCCATAAATCCTTGAGTTTAAGCCCTGCACATTATTATGTAAAATGTTTTTTGTATTTATTCGTGGGTTTGTATGGAAATGATGTCAACTGAAGTGTTTCATCACTATCGGTGACAAGGAATGGATGAAAACCAGTGTTTACGTCATTGCCTTCAGAAGACTCTAGAAACAAATACGTTTCAGCAACTTTAATGACCACATTTCCAAATAACATCACTGTCACTCGTCCACAGTCAAACTATTTAATGAAATTGAACAATTTCTTTCTCAATTTTAGATTCTCCAACATTTAACAGCAATAACTCAACAATTCCCAACAACGCATCAAATCCTTATGAAGGCAAATTGGCGGAACATTCAAACAGACTGAATGTATTGTAAATAAACTCTAAAAAACAGTCGATGGCACGCTTAGGTCTTTGTGGTTCTACAGTAAGTAAATCCACCAGAACCATAAATCTGCGTGATCGTGTTCATAGTGCACCCGAAGATGCCTTCAACGAAATGAAACAATAAATTTTAAAATAGGAAAATATTTACATTTTGAATTTTCTCTCTCGTTATACCGTAAATAATTGGTTCATGATATTACCGGAGAGTGAAGGGGCTGATGTGTAATGCAAAAATGTGTTGCTTTTTGCGGATAAGCGAAGGGATGAGACAGAATTCACTAGAGATTTCCATGCATGTAGCGCTTTCTTAAGACGCTACACATTCTTGAACCGTCTTTTACATGAAATTGATTGTTGAAGATAATTCTCTGAGTAACCATGGAAGCCGCAGCTCTTAAATATTTATATGCATGAAAACCATCACAATAAAATCAAACATCAAGTCGGGCAGGCGGGGAAGAAGAAAAGAAAAATCCAATTAATTTTGTGTCAAATAAATTAGACCATCTGAAAGACAAACACAAGTTTCGCAATTGTTTTACTGCCGGCTTCGTTTGCCAAAACGAATTTCGCCTCTAAGCAAGACAACATTTGTGTGGATCGAAAATATTAAAGAAAAAGTCATTAACACCAGCTCCCAGCGCAAAATTCTTTCTATTTTCATTAAATATTCAAACGACGTTGGATTTGCAGAATATTGAAAAATTTCGCAATCTTCCTTTCTCGCTTCTTGCACCATCAACACTTTCACAGCGGTGAACGAAAATAAAAGGGATTTTTCATTCGTAATGAAATCATATTTTGTTGAAGTTTACGCTTTGAGGTTTTCGATAATTTTGCGAGGTGTCACGGTATGGAAAATTAAATCCAAGTTGTTTTGAAAAGGGAAGTGGAAGAAGAGATTTAGAATTTGGGGGAGATTTCTAGTGAATTCGAGTTTTTAAAGAAGGCAATTGAATTTTCAAAAAAAATGAATAGTGTAAGTGAAATAGCGATTGACAAACCTTTTAATATATTGATGTTCCACAACCCTGCAGGTTTCAACTTCTATTCCCATTTAATATGTAGGCAAAATTCTAGAGAAATTTACGACTTAATGACTGTTGATTTCGCACAACTTCATGAAAACTTAAAACACTTATCTTGTCATATGTTTGCTTGCCATCCGAACTAGCTACAACATTAATATATATTATTTTCCTATTTTTCCAACATACAACTTGTTGATTTAGGCGTACATGTGCGAATATTAATATTTCTATTTAAACTAATTATCATACCAGCATCAACATTTTATCATCTATTCGGATGGCGCACGTAAGAAAATATGTTTTAGTCGAGAAGATATTATTTTATTGTGCAAACATGAGTAACGCAAACTTTCCATATCAAGATTCAAATTAATATTAAAAATTAATTTAAAAAGCGAGCAAATTAACTTTCTTTCGTCGATTGAGAAAGTTGTTCATTGGAAGGGAAAAGTGCTGCAAGCAGTCACGATGAAGATGTGTTGATAAACATAATAAGCGAGTTTGATAAGAAAAATATTTTCTAGTTAAACGAAAGGATTTCATTTCTGCATACATTCTTGCCGCAGCGCCGAGAACATCATTAACTGATCTGACAACACTCGTTAAGACAAAATATTGTTTGCCGTTACCATGTCATAAATTAATTTGATGATTTTCGTATGATAAAAGACAAATACAAGTTTTCATCATTTGACGATAAAAATTTAATTATAAGATATGGAAAGCACATATCGTTCACATGCTTGTTCCCGTCGACGTCTGCACGACTTGTTTTATTTTTCTTCTTCTTTTCATCCCGTTGTTTGATGAAAGAAAACTTTCGACAATATTTCAAAGTTCATTTATTAAAATTTTCACAAAGACGAAATATTCTTTTTTCCGGTTGTTTGACGAACACACATAAAACTCTCTCTTGTTGACGTCTTTTTTTATCAACGCAATTAAAAGCATAAAAACTTTTCATCTGGCTTTGAGGGCAACATGATGATTGTGATTTTTAATGGCAAGAACGGTGAAAGGGGTTGACTTCGAACTGAAGAAAGAACATAGGTGTTTGGATGGGGTTTGTTGTCAATAGCACCTTCAACTAGAAACTTTGAGATTAATTGATCGATGTCACGTCAAATCCATGCATCACTGGTCCTTAAAAGTTAACTGACATAAACTTATAATAATTGTAAACCCAAATTGGTTTTGAAGAGAAGTTACTAGTAGAAGATAGTGTTGATTTAAATCACCTTGACTTATAGCAGCTATTGTGTAGATCCAACAATTAACATTGGCGTCAGTTTAGGATTTTCTCGATCTAACATAACTCACCACTTTCTATGAAATTGATTTCATAACAAATTTACTAGTGACAGATAGTTTTGGTCAAACAAATGTCATAAAGTTGAGACTTCCATACACGTATTTCGTCTCTGTATGCTGCCTGCGAGAAATAAAACGCAAACTAAAGCACAATACGTAAGACGATGATGAATCTAGTGTCATTTATAATATTTATTTTCCCATTTTCGAATGAATGATATCGCCTTTATTTCTTTCTCCACGCGCTCTCACGAATGGATATTTATGAATATTAAGATGATTTCTAATCCAAAACCCTCTCGCCCACCTCTGAAGTCTCGGCAACCACCCCAACTCTCGTGTCTTTTCAGCTTTCCAACTCGCTTCCATCAGTTCTCCGTTTCACCTCGATGAATAAAAATTGGAAGTTATTCATCAAAATTAATAAAAGCCATCATGTGTGCTGCTCGTATCCAACAATTCCTTCGTTTCCGAACATTTGTCATTCGCCTGAAAATCAAACGAGAGAGAAGAAAAGCGGTGAGAGTCATTCATAATAGTTTTTCACATCTTTGGTCGGAACTTAGCATGCTATACGTCAGCTTTCCCGTCCATTTACGTGGCAACCCTCGATTGTCATTATAAATTCAATACACGACCAAAACTATACAACAAACATTAGCCTGCCAACTTCTGGTATTAAAAATTACTCACGAGATGTTTTATTGCACTCAAAGACACTAGCAAACGAAAATTGATGTTTGCCCAGGTAGTCCAGGCGTCCAATAAGCTAGCACCGCTTTTGATGAGTTAATGCAATCACTTCAGGCCTGCCTGGGACGAAAAATTGAAACCGTCAACTACATTTCGGGAGTTAAATTGATTGTGGCACGAAACTCGGATCATCATCATCCGTTCCCCCTTTCAATAGATTTATGAACATGTCAAATATTTGCCCAAGCAACAAATGGGAAGAACCCCACTTTCCGAAGTCAAAAATACACTTTATGCATTTATCTTACATCGCCAACACACAAAGAACGGAATAAATATCAGAAATTGTGCAAAACTTCAACAAAGAGAGGGAAATTGTTCACTGGCGAATCAATTTATCTGCAAACATGGAAGAAGAACAATTTCATAAATCATCTTTTCAAGGGCTTCTGATTGCATTAATTGAATGCAACATGGAGTGAATGTATCATCTGCGTTTAATTCCAAACAGATTATGCTGTTAAAAGCATGATGCCCATTAAATCGCTTGTCCAGCTTCTGATCTCAGACGAAGGTTTGGTAAAACTTTTCTCATTAATGACCTAATGAAGTGCTGATAAGTTGTTATGTTTCATCATCTTTTATCACTCTGAAAGAAAACTATGATTCAGAGATCAATGAAAATTATGAAAACAAGAAACTTTTGCATCAAATAAAGTTCTTACGATCTATTCCCTAATGAACATTAAACCAATCTATCGATTCTCCAACATCAAATCGTGTTCATAAATAATACGATAAAAGGAAAATTAAGTTATGAAAATACATTTTTCCGTCCTAAACCAAGCATTTCCTAGCAATAATCTGAATTTATGGCCTTATTTTACTTGTTTTGTTCTCAAAATCTGTGAAGATGCTTCAAACATGCTTACAGAGAGAATTATAGGTGCAAAGATTTTAATTACCAGCAAGCGTTCTCACTTCTCTAGTTTAGCTAGCTTAACTTCCATGTTATAATGAATTATTTATGACTTTTCCCGATAGTTTTTGCCAAATGATGCTTTCACTAAAGCGGAAAACTGAATCTATTGATATCAAACAGAAGGAAAGCATGATTAATGATTGATCATTCGAAATTTATTACTGAACTGGCCCGATTGAATCTAAAAAACCGAATGGCCGAGTTTTCTTCATCCCCTTCTTCCTGTTGCAGTCTCCATGGACCAAAAATGATGATGGGCAATGATATAATATAGACATATGTGCGGATGGGAAAAAAAGTAAAATAATAATAATTTAATTTTGATAAATAATGGCATTAGCCGATGAAGCAAGTGAAACTAGCTGAATGCCATGGAGAAAATATGTTACTACCTTGTTTAGCATTCAGCTGAAAGCAATAAAATAAATGATTTCTATAAATGTGGAATTACGGTTGGGCAATCCCAGCAGTAAAAGAAAACGTTGCTGGAGCTTCGTCTACAATTTTTCATCTTTTCATTTCAGAATCGCATGAACGAAAAATATTTTCATCAAACAAGATTATTAGAAGATTAGGAAACAAAAAGAATTTCCATGGTTTCTGGATTTCTTTTGCCACCAACATTGGTGACTTCTGAAAAGATAAAAGTATCCAAAAATATTACAACATAATTTTGCGATGCTTTCAGCCTTTGGGAAATATTTTTTCTTTAAAGAAATTTCAACCTTGATTCAAGTTTTCGGAAATAAAATAACACCAAGCTGCATAGTCTTGACATACTGCTTCGGAAAATCTTCCAAATTCACAGTTTGTCACTTCCCACACCGCCTTTGTACCACCTTTTAGTTCAGTTTAACTTTATTTTGATCCAAAACGCAAACACATTTCAACCACACTCTGTTAAGCGTTGATTTGCATAAGAAACAATAATTTCCCGATTGAAGGGTTCTTGCCAACTGATTAGTTTTCTACCGTCTCATATGCGATGCCGCGTCACGACGATCTGAAAATTAATTCAAGAATAATATTTATTTAGGAAGATATTTAATGGAAAACTTTCATCCCCACGAAACATCTTGAACTTTGATTTTTGAAACGTTTTCGTGTGAAACAATTTTCATCACTATTTTCATAAACGAAACTTCATATCGTCGGGTGGGAGGTTGATAAGACATCATTGCGATGCGAATGGCTTGGGATTAGAAAATAAATAAATAGCAGTGAAGACGATGCTTGAAGTCAGGTTGTAGGGATGGGAAAAGAAAACTTCAATTCATGAATATTAATTAGTTGGGAAAAACTTAAAATAAATCTTCCGTGCACATGTGAGTGAACGTTCGTTATTCACTGTTGACACATCCAATCAATATAATTAAATTCAATCAAAATGATATATGCGACGTATGGAAATTACTCCTATCTCCCCGCAAAAACAAACAATTCGAAGTTGAAATGAATGATAAAATTAATTGCGTATTCTCAACTCAAGTGAATCTGGCAAGAAGAAAGGCTGGAAAAGTTGTCTTGAGAGGCTACAAGGGTGAGATTTCTTCCAACACTGAACTAATGAGTGTGCTTGAAGGAAATAAAAGAATGAAATATTAATTTTTCAAATCATTTATATCTTCACACATTGCCACTCAGTCTCGTTGAAGTGAAAATCTCAGGTTCTAAAGGGAAATTTATGTGTTGGATTTATTTTTGAGGAGTTAGAGAAGGATCGGGATTTTTCAAAGTATTCTTCAATCTTAATATTGATCACTGTGAACTTCGTTTTATTAAGATTTTTTTTCACTTTAAGCTTATTAATCACTTTCTAAAATATTTATCCTTCCTGGAGTAATTCTTTTGACGAAATACATGAACAAATCGCTGACATGTTCTATTCTCGCGATCTTCTTCAAACTTTAAAATAAAGATGTAATTTCTATACGCGGATGAATGGAAGATGTTTAGAACAATATTTATTCAAGTGATGATTTATTTCTCTCTCATTATCAAACTCATACACTGCCACCCATCACCCCATTCATGGAATATTTCAATTCTGTCTTTTGAGTAAGAACCGTGTCATATACGAATCTTTGCCGTGTTTGTGTTTGACTCGGATCATGTGTATGAAAAGATTAATTTTCCTAAGAAAAAGTTCTTTTGAGAAATCAGAAGAAAACACTGTACGGAGGGAGAAAAAGAGTTAAGAGAATGTGCGGAAAAGCGCGCTAATAAGAAAATTAAAATATTTCAATAACAAGATAAGCAAGACGTGATTGATGGTTTTCATTTCTTCGCATATCATGTTAGCGTTTAGAATTTCAAGCAAACGTGGGTGGAATCAAATGCCTGCGACTCAGCATTTTTACTCAGTAAAGAACTTGAGATGTTGAGCAGAATGAGTTGAAGATTAATTTGTTTAGATTTTGCGTAATTGTTTGAAATTTTTTCGAACACAGCAACGTTACAAGACTTCAAGCCTTACAATGAACAAAAATGAGGATCAACATTCTTTCGATTTTTTTTTTCAAATCTTAGAAAACCATTTCAAAAATCAGATTCCGACCTAAACTGTTCTCGTTCACTGCTTAAAACCTCGAAGCAATCCATTTGAGACGCTTCCAAGTAGCAACAAACCGCAATACATTAATTAGTTTAAGGTAATAGAACAAACATCGTATTTGGAACAAGTATTCGCAGAACATCGAAGTCTTGAGAAGTTTTGTGCAAGTAAAGCAGCGGTAAGGGACGAGAAGTGGAAAATTTATTAAGTAGTTTTACATCTCAAGACGAATTTCTTGGCCCCGTCTCTACTTCAACCATCGGTTTCTGCAAATTTATTTGTGTTTGCTTTTCGGTTGCCTCTGTTAATTAATTGAACACTGGCTGGGAACAAGACGAGGTTGTGTTTTATCCGAAAACTTTTTCCATGCGAATCTTAATTTATGTCAATCTCGAACCGTCTCACACCCACCCGCTTCAGATTGTCTGATGTTTTTAAGACGAAATATCTTGTAACAACAGAAATCACATTCAATTCTTGACAAATATCAAATCATTTGATTAGAATGTCTAAGTTTTCTAATTTCAACTGATTTCTCCCCATTGTCAGAAGATTTCTCGTGTTGAAGAAGACAACAAATCTAAACATTCCAAAACGGGGTTGGAAACCAGAAGCATCTGATGGATGTTCCTACAATCATTAATCAAATTAGCAGAGTATTGAGAACGTGAATGGCACAGATCACATTGGTTTGAAGAGTTTTCAGGGATGGTTTTGAATATCTTTTGATCTGGATTTGCATTGTTTTAGAGGTAACTAAGAATTAATTTCGAATTCAATTAGTAATTTTAGTGGATTTTAAAGAAAAAAAGAATTTTAGCTGAGATTTTAGCATCCAAAAGTCTTGAAAAAAAATGTTATCTCAACTCATGGTTTAAAGTCTATCAATTCAAAAAAGTAATCATAAATATTTGAACCCTTCAATCAAATGTAAATTGCGATACTTTACGTCACGTCAATCGTATATGTCAAGTTCTATACACAATTTTCTTCCACCTTAACACTCCACCCAAGCACCGTTAAACGCGTTCCAAAGATTTCTTTTAGGGATTTTAGAAATTTTATCTCAAACGTTAGAAATTTAATTAATTAAATTTGATGTATGAGTTTTCGGGCGCGCATATGAAATTTCTGCCATTTCTCATACTCAAAAGCCGATTTCACGTATCATCGTGACGCGTACACTTGATATCGTGAAACAAAAGAAGTTTTTCCAACGCGCGCGTTTTCTCGCATCCTTTACTCTCAATAGACTGCGTGCGTGTACATGTCAGGGTGAAATTTTATAAATGACATTTGTAAATGGGTTAAAAATCTTGAGCAGTATTCGATTGCTTAAAGGAGAGATTTTTCCGGGTATTTAGATCTCATCTTAGGCACGAAAGCATTCCATCTCATTTGGTTTTGCGGAGGGAGTGAAGGAAACGATTGTGAAATTCAATCTCGTTGAGAAAGCGGAGTAAGAAGTTGACGGAAGGTTTGATGGCAATTAATCAAAGATAAACTGAACATGATTTGCGTTTGAGTGAAAAGGGTTTCAGTTTGATTGACGAACAGTCAACCGGGAAATGTACATAGGTGAAGCTTTAGCGACAAAATAGTTTTTAAATTTCTGAACATCACAACAATTTTATTGGCGGGAAAATCAATAAATTCCATGCATAAAAATCCAATAAATCGTCGTCGTCAATGACCCTTATCCCAATGACAGCTTTTGCATTTTTCAAAAGGGATGGAATCACTTAATCTGAATATTTTATTACTTCCGTCAAAGAGATTTTATCGTTCACCATATGAAGTATCTCCACATTTCTATCAAGTGAATTACAATAAAATATTTATTTCTGGAGTGCTTAAAATATTGTTTGCGCTTATCCATAAAAAATATAAATGTCGTGTTCAGCTGAATTTATGTTCCATTGAAGAGAATTTTCAATACAGAACATGTAGATGTCTTTCATAAATATTTGATTTGGAATTTGAATCAACAAAATTTCGCTGGAAGAAATCTTGAAATAAAACGAAAACGAAAATTGATTTTAATTTTTTTTTTATTAAATTGAACCACCAAAGCATCTAAAATAGGTCACTGATAAAGTCGGATTCGAGTGCATCAAACCAAGTTGTGTATCAAAAGAAAGACACTTTGAAAGTCTTTAAACCCTGGAAAAAAAACTGTGAAGTCAACAAATCAATTAAAAAACCATAACATCAAAAAAATTCAACTTGAACTCACTTCCATCCATTACATTTTGCTAACAAAAACTTGAGTAGTTATCTTTTGATAACAGTGCAATTTCCCTGTGTCCAAGCTTTATATAAAAGCCTGTTCATTTTGAAAGAAGCTAAATGATGGTTGAAAGCTTTAGTCAATACGACTCCTTACTAATTTAAAAGAAACATTTTATCACCATTGTTATTTTCTGCGCTGTTGCTGCAAACGCCTTTCTAACATCTTATTGAACAACAATCTGCACTTACGATCACAAACCAACCTGTACTTTCAACGTTAGATCGTTGAAAATAGAGACTTTTAAAAACGAGTGAACTGAAACCTGTAAAATTCGAGGTTGTAAAGTAGGAGCTAGACAAATTGGTGAGAGTGAAGCAAAGCTAGTGCTAGACGTATGGTGCATTTTACTGAAAATCTGATGGCTTGATACTGAACTTAATCAAATTTTATTTCTATTTATACATTCTAATTAACAAATCCCAAAAAACAAATCCCGTCCACACGTTTAAGTTGATCCAATTAAATTCTTCTTCAGAAGTACTTTGAAAGTTTTGGGCTTCTTCTGGAGAAGAATTGAAGTCTAAAAGCTGTGCGATTCTCAAAAACCTTGGGCAGCACACGTAGGGAATATCGTCTCGCATCCTTTGAAAAATTAGTTATCGAATTCAATTAAACTTTAATTTGTATAACATTTCATAAATAAGTTTAAATTGCACACATTTTAAACGTAATAAAATATTTCAACACTTTATCGAAGCTCAAAATTCAATTATAACTTCAGCTAGACCTTAGCATAAGTAAAAAGGCATGTCAAGTTTTTTTTCGTGAATATTCCTCTCTAAATTTTGTAGTTCATTATAATAAATTCATAGACCAGTCGGTGAATTCAAAACCCCAACTGGAACCATCTTAGCTTTTTTAAGTTTAGACAGGAACAAAAGCTTCAAAGCAGTGTCCATCGTAGACATAGGTCCATGCATCTGAGAAAATACAACGTGAATCCCCAATTCAAATATTTCAAGTGCTTTGTCTTACCATCTTTTCCTTTGCAGTCCTGCCAGTTGTGGAATTTCAAGTCGCAAATGCTTTTGAACTGCACGAGTTCATTTGTAGCCACGTTCTTGCCACAAACGCATGTTCAGCAATCAGATGACGAATCAGCGCTCACAAAAACAATGCAAAACAAAGCGAAAAATACCAAAAACTTCATCTTGAGCATCAACATAGACGGTTCATAGCGTAATTTACAATGGACGCAATTAGTAAGACAAGAAAAGAACAAAATTTGAGTGATAACAACTGCACAAGCCTCAAAAGATTCCCATACATGAGATAGCAAAAGTTCACTAAATGATCTTTTGTTTGTACAAAATGCTTTAACAACCTGCGAAAGATTCAAAACAGTCAACAAAATCGCGCCACGATTTTTGTTCTTATCTCCAGCTATCCCATGACATTGTAAATGCTTCACTCCTTTCAATTTCAACGACGTCAAACTTATTAAACGTGATGGCAACAAAGGATCATCACAAGCAATAAAAATTTAATAACTTTGAAGCATTAAATTTCCGAATCAATCAATCAATCACCTCGAGCAAATCAAATCGTTCAAATCGTTTTTTTGTTAGATATTGCTGTGCACAGAGTTGCCGGCAGCATGTGTGTCGCGTGACGAATTTTCGTTCTTGTGTGCGTATGTAAATCCCACCAACACGTCTGTTCCCTTCCTGTTTCATTCAGAACATTTTGCTACTTGAACAAAAACATCCCTTTAACAACCCTTAAAATCGCTACTCTAGCTAGCAGTAGCGGTGTTACCAGCATTGAGGAAAAAACAACCCCTGCTAGTAAAGCAAAAGTAGCGAAAATAGCGACGAGTCTGGCAGCGAAGGGAAATTTTCAATGAATTTGCGACGCGACATTGATAATTTGTTATTTCATCAAACAAGTTTTATGGCCGCATTAGACAGGATGAAGCATCTGTCTAAAGACAACCTCCACCTTCTAATGTCTTCTCGTGAAATTATTTTATTGCATCCTTGAGAGTTCGTCTCGCATGCAGTGCTGCAGGTAGAAAAGTCTAAGATTTTTCTTTTGTGTGCTTGTTTTTACCCGAGTTGTTCTCTTGGTTTATGCTTCCCACATCAATCCATGCTACGCACATTAACGCACATTTCTATGCTTTGTGTTGATTTCTTCTTTCACCGAAGATCTTTCTAAAAATTGTTAGTCCAACATTTAGTTCTGTTTCGGTGTTGTTTAGTTGAAGGTCTTAAGAAAAAATTGAAATGAAGTGAGTTTGACGCTTTGAAATAAATAGATTTTCCTGATTTTAATCGATTTTCAACCAATTTCAGGTCTTTGCTTGGGTTTATCATGACTTTGTCGGTTGCGGCGGCTGCGGAACTGAACTTCCAGTGTTCATCTAGCAACTGCATTCTCTCAAACTACACGGCCATCGAAAAGACTGCGGACTACACCATGAACTTCTCGCTGACGAACGAAGAAGAAGATGGCATCTTGGCAGTGAAGTTCCAGTCATGCGAGTTGTACACGATCCCGAACACGATCTTCAACAATCTGCTTTCGGTCTTGTGCGTAATGGCGACGTCGCCTGGCTTCTCGGCGATCACTGAAGACTCTTTCCAAGGCGCACACAGCCTGCAGTTCCTGTATCTCCAGCAGAATAGAATCGAAAAGCTTGAGCCAAGGTCGTTCGTGCATGCACCATACTTGAACGAGATCAACTTGGCTGAAAATCTAATTGAAGTTGTGTCGATCGACGCTTTCGAAGGCTTGGAACATCTGGAAAGTCTCAGCCTTAGCAAAAATAAAATCTCTTTCTTCGGACAAGGAACTTTTGACCATATGAAAGGTCTGATGAATTTGGATATTTCCGGCAACACAATCGAGTTTGTTGATGCAGAGTTGTTCAACGGCAACGAAAACTTGAATGGAATTAACATTGCTGACAACCAAATCATCTCGATCACCAACCAGTTCATGAGATTGTTGCCGCAACTCAAAGTGTTGAACATGATGAACAATCCGTGCACCCAGAACACGATGTTGGAAAGCATTCCGTTGATCAAGATTGTTGACAGCAAGAACGTCAACAGCGAAGACGAAAGTGCACTTGAAAAATGCTACAAGTACTTTATTTTAGCGACCGACCCAGAGTCTACAGATCCATCTGAAATCAACGACCTTCTGAGTCAAGCTGACATTGTCATGGATAACATTGAACAAAACATCATCAGCGAACTCAACGAAGAGTTGCATGACAAGGACATCATCATCGAGAACTTGGAAAAACGTGACATCAAGGCCGCTTTTCTAATTGTGATTCTTTTCGGATGCTTTTTCTTCTGCTTTGCATTCAAGTGCACCAAAGACACTGTTAACTACACTTACGAACATCAAAAGAAGAAATTGACCTCTAAAGTTGACGTTGAAGTTGCAATGAAACCAGAACAGATAAAGTCTTGCTATGTCGTTGAACTTGATAGATATTAAATTAATCTTATCTTGTCACGCTTACTTCCAAAATCAACAGTTTGATATTTTTCGTAGAGTTTTAAGTCTGATGGTTCAGTTTATGTGTGAAGAAAGTACAAAGTAAAATAAATCAAAACTTGAAAATAAGCTGATAAAGTTGTTTTAAATGTCCCGAAAAATATAAGCAATTGCTTTGTAGCTTGTTCACGTGCCTTGGAAGTGAAAGATTTTCCTTAATGATCATCAGGAAATTGCCTTCAGACTTTAACATTTTTCACTTGGAACCGTGAAAACTTTGAAAATTGCTGAAAACCTAATTAGAATCACGTGCAGAAACGAAGAAGTTTTAAGACACAACTATTATTTTAAGATAATAACCGTAATATTGTTGATAACATCCGGTGAAGGAAATCCGGAAAGTCTCCAAAGAAAATCTTATCGTTTCGTAAGAACTTGAGATTATCCGGTTTGCATAAATATGTCTTCTGTGGAAGATGATTCAGGGTAGGATTTGAACCTAAATTCATACACCAGTGATGATAGGCAACCAGTTGAAGGTACGCTGGAACATCCTGCACAAGATTTAACAATAGTGCTAATCATATTTTAAACTGCAACTTGTTGCAACTGTGAAAATATTTACTGAACCCGATTCTGCATTCGAAAATCGCTGAGAATAACTGCAGAAAAGTGACGGAAGTTGAGATCTCATTAAAGGCTAATTAGCATTAATTAATTTTCAAGATTAAAATCGCAATTTCTTTTCTTTTATAAGCCAAGGAAATCTTCTTCCCTTCTCACAGGAAAAGTCCCGATTCAAGCCAAGCTCTGATACAGCAAAACAGTGAAAAAACTTCGTCTTAATCCTTTTTCTGAGAGACCTGAAAACGGAACCGGACTTAAAATGTCAACTAGTGTTATTTATTCACTTGAATTTATAATTTTTCCCGTTAGTTTTGTGATAATTTTGCTGGAAGCACTTCTTTGGGGTCGAGTCGGAGGCAGAAGATAGTTGCGGGTGGGCCAAACTCTGAGTAGCAGAAGAAGAAGAAACAATTAAAAGTAATTAATTATGAAATAATACCGTGGCAGTGTGATGTAAGAAGCAACTACGTAAACTATTGTTTTCAGCGTTTGCCTTCATAAATCCTGGAGTTGTTGTTTCTCGAGAAGGCAAAAGGGAATTAAGGAGAGAAGAACATGTAATGGGATTTTAAATCAGCTCAACTCGGATAGCTTTCTGCAACGAAAAGCACAAATCCACTGCCATTTCAAAAGTTTATAACCCAGGTCCTTCGAATAAGGGATGGCTGAGGTGAAGTGGTGTTAACAGGTCAATTTTTTCTTGGGATTTTTTGGTACCTCTTAAGCTGGCGTCTTGAAAAATTAACTTTTGAACCTGTTCAGCATTTCAATTAACCTAATTGTCAAGATTTAGTACCCATCAAGCTATTAACTTCGGTTTCCACCTCAACATTTAATGATTTTTAAACAGCCACAACTGCATCCCTAATTTCTTAACCGCCCCCATCTCAAGTGTCTTCCTAAACGTTCCATTTTCGGTCATGTAAAGACTCATCTGCATGTTAACGTCACAATTTTTATTTGATCCGATGAAAAGCCCTCGAGAACCATTTATCTCAACTGCAAGGATCCCGGGGACGATGGTAGAAAAAACTGTCAGCTTAATCTGAAAGTAGATACACAGCTAATTATGAATACTTACGCTCGTTTCAACATGGCAAAGCCTCTTAGGATGTTTTTTTACTGCACCACGGCATATGCACCGTCGCAACCTGGAGAAGCCCGCTAATGAAAATCCTCGAATGACTTGTTACACAATATTTCAGCCTTCGGTGGAATTTCTTTTTGTTTCACGTTTTTCTTCATCACGGAATCGCCCCAGAACCGACCAGCGACGACGAACCCCTTTCAGAAGCATTAAAAAAACAAATTGTATGAATTGCTTTTTAACAAAAATCTCTTTCATGACCAGGAATTAATAAACGTTGGGCGAGAAAGACGGGGCTCATCACCTCACACCCAGCCTAGCAGAGAAGCACACAAAAGACGAAAAAAACTGCGGTTGGCTGCTACATTTCGTAATTTTTTATGCTTCTGTTACATTAAATTGTTAATGGTTCTGGATGTTTATTTTTATATCGGATTAATTTTTTTGCTTTTTTCGCAGAAGAAAAACGTGGAAAAATATGACAAAGAAAGAGTGGAAAATTGAAATAAAAACAAAACTTACGTAAAGGCTTCTAGACACATGCAAAGTTATTAAAACCTTTTCTCGTCTCACAGATAAACACGGAACGAAAAAACTAAGCTTAAGATTATGAATAGGCTTTGGACATTCCTTAGTGCTGGGAAAGTTGTGGAATTCGGGAAATTCAGTGGAGAATAGTTTTGTCAGCGAGAAAATAATGTAAACATAACCGACTTGATGATCGATCAATGTTTGTTAATTTTTGATTGTATCATATATTGTTTGCATTTGATCAGTTTGACTGCAGCCTGATTGATGACGTAATAAACCGGCTCATGTTCAATTGCATACTGATTGATTGATAACTTTTTATGCGATCAAGTATGAAACTGCAAGCAACTGACTGTTCAGGAATCTTCCAGCTTCTAATTTTACCCCAAAATCTGTTCGACAAAATCAGAGACAAACTCAACCGACTGCGGCAGATTCCAACGTGAAAAATGTCCCAATAATTTGTCCTGCTAATTACGATTCTTTTCTTATTTATCACTAGAGAGAGTCAAAAGAAAAAGTCCCATGTGGCCAGTAAAGGATTTTTATTGGAACTAAACGTATTTCTTTCCCGAGACTTTTCTTTCATTTGAAATTTATGAATAAATCCCCTCCGAGTCGTCCTGTAAAACAATCTTTATTAATTTTTATGACAACTGATTTCGCTCTATTGCGTCGAAAGACAAGATAAAGCATAATGAAAGAAAAATAAAGGAGATGTAAGCCCTTCCAACTGGGCTGCATTGTTAAGCCCCGATCTATAAAAAACGAACGAGAAAAAATTCAAATATCTCCAAACAGGCAATAAATGTTGTTCCATAATTTCTTCAAACGGCCATAAAATTTTCCATCCTTTTCCAAGTAATAACAGATAAGATAAATTAATGAATGTTTGAAAAAAACGAAAGCAAGGCAAATTAAAGAAAGGCAAACCCTTCGAATCACCCGGATAAAATATTATTCCGCGTACTCGTTCATTTTTTGTGATAAAAAGAATCAAAAAAAATGGCAGCTGGTTGTTTTTAAAAAGTGTTTTGATGAGTTTTTATTTCTGAATGGATTTGTAATTAGATATTTAGTGAGTTTGACGGCTTGCTGGAAGGTCTAAAATGACTTGAACAAACAGGTTGAAGTGAAAATCTTTTGCGTTTCTGTCTTAAACTAGACTATCTAAAAGCTAACCTCAAAATTTTGTTATTTTTGAGTTTTACATAACCATGACCACGTTTTAACGCAAAATCAGAAAACTTTTCTACACTATGACCTAACTGCAGCATATTAAAACCAGCACCGTTGTTTAATTACCCTGAATTCTTCTTAAACACATCTTGCAGCAGCTTTTCTTACCGAAAAGGAAAATATTTGAGTGAAGCAACCCTTTCAATGACTGATTAACCTTTATTCGACTGCCTTATCAGAATCTAAACACTGCTAATCTTCTCCCTTGACGCGAACAGTTTTTTATTCAAATTCGTAACCCTTTTTTAATACAGCGTCGTGTTATTTAATGTTATGACGCATAAAAGTCAACCTCACTCCCATCGCCACTTCCAAATTCGGTCGACAGTCCCGGGCATTCAATAAATTTTGCTTCATCGCAATCTCGATACTTCGGCTTTGCGGCGGAAATGGCGAAAGCACGTGGAAGGGTTGGGAAAATCGGTTGAGGAGCATGTTTAACAAGAGGATGAAAAGGAGAGAAGCGATAAAAACTTTTTAATAAACATTTTTAATCACTTATATTTCATGCTGGAACTGATAAAAAATAACCGCAATAGAATTTCGAGGGACGGAGTTACGCGGCCAACGACGGTGAGAAAAAATGAGTCGATCGTGACTGTGCATGCATTAGCGAGGCAAACTCTTTCGGGTTCACTTCTATACCACACAAATAACTGAATAGATTCACAGCGGCCACTCAATGATGACGGCAGTGCCCAGCGCGGGAACTGCTTCGCTAAATCGTTGACTTCTTTCCGGGGACTTGCACACAAAACACCAGTTCAAACGCTGTGTACACAATGAACTGGCAGCAACGGCTATTTTGCGTGTATTATTTGCCTTCGCTGTATTTTGCGCTGATTTTTTTGTGTATTTACATTTCGTGTGACATTCAGCGTTGTTTTTGGCCAACAATAGACAATTTACCTAGGTATCGCCTTTCAGGCACGTTCCGGCGTCAAATCATGATTTCTTGTGGCGTCGAAAAATCTTATTCGGCGAAGCAGCGCAGAACGAAAGACAATTAAAACCGAGAGAAAAGTTTCTTCATTCAGAAGTCATAATTTCGTGGCTCTACGACGTATGGAGATTAATTAAAGAAGGCAAAATATATTAAACGGAAGGATACATTACATAAATTCAGACTTTTGAAAAGGCGCGGGCGGGGAAGAGCGAAGAAAGCGCAGGAAGCTTACACATGATAGCATTTATCAGCCAAATATCTGAAACAAACAAGAAAGAAAACTCACATTAAAAAGCATAAACATGTATGGTTTATAATTTTTATTATGATAATTTATTGCATTACTTTTGACAAAAGCATAAAAAGCAGCATTAAAATAACTACATATCGCGCAGATAGATGTCGGAGAAGTTTACGGATGATGTTGGTGCCTTTATAGCCGTTTCAGAGTGAAGATTTTCAGAGAATAATCAAGCAAGCGATTTGAAGGCGGAAAAGTTGACGCTGTGCAGTTTATGATGTGTTTTATTGTGACGTCACGTTTTGAGAATGCAGAAATGTCGTTGAAACATAGATCATTCGACTTTAAATTGCTGACTTTGCTTCGAATTGTTCATAACCTCACAAATTAAGTGTTTAAGTCTTCAACAATGACAATGATTACAGCCTATCCACTTTCCCATCACATCACTGCCCAACAACCCCTAACACAACACTTTCTTTCGATTAAAATCTTTTGAACCCCAAGTCATGTACAAATTCAAAGGATCATGTATCTAATCTGCTCTGCAGCTAAAAAATATCATCACTAATGTTGCGGGGAAGGAAAAATGAAAACACCAAAACCAGAAGAAGTTTCAAGCCATCAAATTTACGGGAAGAAACTAAGCGAACACGAACACGAAAATATATTTCAAAATTTTTAATAATAATTTTTTCGCTCTAATGTTTTGTTCTTTTCAGCGTGTGTTTATTTTCTGCGGCAGCGAAAAAGGGTTGAAATGGGTTAAGATGGTGCAAAGCGGCATAACAATGATGAACAAAACATGAAAATACTCGCACTTGTGTGTAATACAAAATTAATGGGTATCTGGAGAGCTAATCAACGAAATGTTATTTATTTTTGTGAAAAAGGATTAATGTTCAGCGGGTTCAACGCGAGAAAGGCAGAAGCAGTCGTTAATGGAGGCTGAAGATCTCTCGATTTGTATTTTGTCATGTTTCATTTGTCGCTGAACATTAAAATGATCGATGAGTGGTGCAGAAACTTCGTTTCATAACTTTAAGTCTTGAAGAAATGTTGAAGTGTCTGAACATCACTGCTAAAAACACTGCACAATTCACTGGAGACTTCATAAATTTCAAGCTAACAGATTTTTGAACAAGAAATTTGTCTTCGGATGTCTTAGGCCGATTTATTATCCCCCAATCGTCATTAGCGACCCGTTTTCCCGTTCGCGCTACAATAAGACGAGTAATTTGTTTTAATTATTATCCATGTAAATAAACAACACTACACCCAATAATCATGAACTCCATTAAGCCTCGAATATTATCGCGAAGCATAAAATTTATGCTGCCAACATTAGCAAGCTCGTTTCCCATTCGTTTGAAAAGTTTCTTGTCTTACGCAACATCTGAAAGATATCTGTTGCCGGTGGGGATTTGCTGAAGTGTTAAATGAAAAATTTGAATTCCGTTTGAAATTAACTGAATCAACTTTTCCAAGTTTGTGTTCAATTGATTGTTGAATGGCTTTGATGCTGGAAGCTAAATTTTTAAACCAACTTGAACTTCCATGTGGGAGTCTGTTCACAAGCAATGATACGAGTCTTACTAATGTCGTCTATAGATGTAGTAGCTCAAGCCTTCCTTGTACGTATGTTAAAAGTTACAAAATAAAATAACAAATTTTAGGACAAACTGACAATTTTGAATCAGAGTAATTTTTTGGAAGAAGTTTTCACGTGAACAACAATTCCGAAAGTAAAAAAATATTTCCAAAAGACAAAACAGTCAAACGATCCACGATTTCTGACTTACAAACCCTTCCGGCCCCAAGAAAAACAGAATTTCTTCTAATTATCATATTGAAGACTCAAAACGGTCGTTAATTTCTATCTTCTTATAATCATCAGTACCAATAGCTAATAATAAACGTGAATTCGCGATTAACCAAAAGCCATGCCTGCTTCAGAGTCGCTGCTGAATTTTAATTTCAAATGTAAATAAACATTAAAAGAAGGCAGAAAAAGTATCGTTTTGGAGTAATAAAGGGGTTGATATTGATAACGGTGCCTGGCAAGGAGATGGAAGAGAGAAAGAAGAACGAACGCACAATGCCAAAGTCTCATTAAGAGTGTCGAAAAAATCATCTGAATAATCGCTACGGTTTTATATCATAAACTTATAGCGACTGAATTTACATAAGCTTCCCACACCCTCGCAACGGAGAGTCTCGTTGAGAATTTTTCCAGATAATTTTTCGATTTTCCCCGATGATGGGGAAAAAACCCTTTCAGATAATCCTCGATCTCACTCCCCAGGCGCCCTTCATCATCAACTCTTCTCGTTCTTGCCTGTGAAAAGGCGTAATTAAATTTTCACAAGCCGGGAGTGCGAGAAAGAAAATTCAAACAGCAGATAACAGGCCGCACGTATTAAAAGTGGCACGAAAAATTATTTTAATTTGCTTATAAAGTATCAATTTAAGAAATTTTTATTACAGCTCTTGTCTTGTTCCACTTCACTCTCGCTCGCACATCTTTTTTCTCGTGTAATGAAAAATTTATTGTTTGCCTTGCCAAGTGAAATTCTATGGGCCGATGTTCAAACATCACCAGACAGTCAAACAGTCATTTGAATTTTAACGTTCTCACTCTTTTTTACCACTCTCGAGCTAATTAAACGATAAGCCGAGTTTGGATATTCGGCAGTTGGGAACAAGAAAGGAAACTTTTCGAAGCGATAAGCGAAAGAAAAATGGCAAAACTTGAAAGACGTAACGATGCCAATTTGCACGGCAAAATTTTCGACAATTTATCGAAGGGTGGAGAGAGCTGGAGGTAGCTGGAGGAAGAAAAACAGATAAAAGGAGTTAATTTGCTGCGACATTCCTAACGATGAGAACGGAAAATATCAATTTTTCAATTTAATTCACTCCATCCGACGAACTCAAAACGAAATTAAATACTTTTCCAACGAAACTCATTTCAAATTCCATTCCAATTGGCATGACGACAAATCGCTCCACGTCTTTCGATCATAATTTGCTTAAGTTTATTCAATTACGTTTTAATTAACGTTACTTTCATCAATTGCGTTTCGTTCAACGCTGCCAGCAGAAGTTCACGTTCGAAAAAGAAATAAAACGTTAGCACAGCAGCAAGTGCACTCGTCGAACTTTACTTTTCAAACTGCAATGACAAATTTGATTAAAATATTCATTTGCAAAGATGAGTTAACATGAAAAGTTTTAAATTTGACGTTTAATTATAAAAGTTGTGCTTACTTGCAAGTTGAGTGAAGTGTTTTTAAGGAATTTTCGAATGAAAACTGCTTCTTGCTTGTATGATCAACAAAGCAATGACAGTTTTCTTGAAATCTTATTGAACCAACAATGTTTTTATAATCTTAAACCGAATCATTTACTTCTCAGTTTCTGATTTATAATTTGAAGCTTGAATGACAAAAACTGTCTATAACTCCTGTTTTAGTATAAATTCATCGTGTTTCACACACATTTCATCCTTGTCATTACTAAAATTTATCCTAAAAACCTTCACAACTCTGATCAATAAAGATCCCATCTTTACTAAATCCACTCGCTTGCTAGTCCATTTTAAGTTCCTAATCCATTCAATCCTTCCTGTCAATTGTTTTTTCAGTCGACAACCACATCGGCGACCGAAAGTTCCTGCAGTCCGTTCTAGAGGCCAGTCTTTTGAGAGAGAAGCTTAGACTCAACCGGCTCCATGTGCACAGCAAAAAAAGCCATTAATCGTTTTTCTGTTTAATCCTTCTGCAAGCATTGCTTCTTTCGCTGTTTTCTCTAGTGTCCCACTCTCCCGTTTGTCTATTAAAAAGACGCGAATTTGTATTTTGCATGCCATGAATTCTAAAAGCATGAATACTCCGACCACGTCAAAGTGGAAAATTTGTCCGTTTTATGCATATTAATGTACAAAGGAGCGAAGGGACTTATTACGAAAGGGGAGAAAAAAATGGAGAGATAAAAAGGGTTTAAGCAGCCTCCGCACAAATAACGACAATTCGCTTATTTATTTCTTTTGTTCTGCGAGACTGCCCTGAACTGTCGCGAACCAAAGGATCCGGGACGTTGTGTCTCTCCACGAGCGATTCAGATAATAGAAGAAAGATACTGTGCGTGTTTTCTCTTGCTTGACTTCGGACGATATGGACGACGGTGGACCGGGGCTAAACCGTATTAATAATTTATACTTTTGGACAAAAGATCCACGCAATAATTTTGCATTTTAATAATGGACAAACGAAATTAATTTAATGCCGAGAAAAACTCTTCATTGTAATGAATTTTTCTCCCGAACACTCGGGTATAAAAAATTAATTGATATTTACCAGGATGCTCTGATGCGGCCGTAGATATTAAAAGGATCTCGTGCACTCTTAGTCGCCGCATATGAATAATTAGATTACAACGAAAAAAGAAGCGTAGAAATTACGTAATTAAACCGGCATAAAACAGAAAGCCATTCCACCGATGGAGAGATGGAATTGTAGTTGAACAAAAATATTTTATTCATTTCACCTCAAAAGCCTCAGAGTGAAAATATTTTCCTTCACAGCTTCGCCGGCAGAATTTTTCAGCATCGTCAACAACATAATCATAAACATCGAGTAAAATGAAATAATGAGGCAAAGTCAAACAAACTCGATATGAATTTTTCATGACTATTTCGCAAATATTACCAACTCATTTTCTACAAAAGGCCGGGAAAGTGGTTGGAAAATTTGTATTGGCCGAGAAGTTTGTAAAAATAAAGTTGAAGGGACATTGGAGAATGATGAAAAGACATTGATTTCAATTTCAAAACTTATTAGCTTTCTGAAGCTTATTAAATTCTGATTTGTTTAAAAAGCTATCTGTTCACCATTTAAACACCGTCATTATGGAAGTTTTTAAATCATTGGAATTTAAGTCAATGAAACAATCAACGCGTAGGTTCAACTCCTGTCTTGCATACAATTAAATTTCTCCTGCCTTTTTTGTAATTTTTTAGTAAAATACTTTATACTACAGGTTTTCAGGTTTTACAGTTTTCCACAATCAAAGTCACTGAAGGAAGATCAAACTAAGATTTTCGTAGTTAACTTTCTTTAATTTACAAGTTATTATCAGGTTGAACTTTTATGAAGTAAACAAGTACAGTTGCAATCTATGATCCGCATGAACAGACCTTGACATCACTTCCTTCAGTCCCTTCTTGAATTAATAATCTGTAATTTTTATAATGAAATCGGTTTCATTTATTTCAATTCTTCAACAGACGCAAAATCTGTTTCTCCGCCTTCCCAGCTCCATTTTTCTGTAAAGTAATGCTACCCGCTCAAATCTTTAGGGATACCACCCCGGAAAAAGGTGTGCAAGGGGGGAAAATATTCATTCGATTTATTAATAAAATAAAAAGAGTGTAAATATGAAAAATAACGGGTCGAGGTTTGAACAAATATTCTCCAGCCCACACATTAGCAATTACTCGAAGGATTCATGTTCTAAAGGTATCCGGAGCCGAGCAAGATATAAAAATGAGGTAGAATTAACTCGACGGAGGTTAAAAGAAACAAAAAATAAACTGCAACCCAAAAATTTGTTAAACTCACATCATTCTTGACTCTCTTCTCCGGGCATCAATATTACATACGGTTCGAAGCAGAACATTTTCATATATTAGGGATATTCATAACCAAAAGGATTTATACAATCACCTCATTTGTAATAATTAAATAAATATTTCCCTGAACCTTCGCATCAACGGTCGAAAAAATGAGAGAAACATGAGAAAGAGTAGCTTCTGCCAGTGTTTGCCGATGCCTTTCGACCTCTATTAAACAAAGTTAAGTATTTGCTGTTCGAAGGAAAGGAAAAAGGGTTAAATAAACTACACAATATTCTTGCATTTGGGATTTATTTATATGAATTGTGTTTAATAATCATTAAATATTTAGCCTACACGGATGTATTGGGTCTGGTGGCTTTGTGGAGAGAAATAACTTAATGGAGCATCGATCAGTTATGTTTTGTTCTTTTTTATTTGCACTTTTTTATTTTAAGGAACAAGGATTTGAACCTAGCATCGCAATCTTTAGTATCAAGCTTCAGTTTGAACTTCGAGGCTTGAACTTTCTCAATCTTCACAACCTGACGAGATCTAATAATCAACTCTAAGCACCGTCCAGTGCCTACTGCTTTACTTTATCTGCCCAATTGCCTTTCACAACGCAATCGCTGATGAAGAACTTTTTTTTTCGCCTTCTGTACTCTCTTTTCCGGGCAGCAGATTGTTAATTTTAATTTATATTTTAAATGATAAAATATGATAAAAAGTGCTCGAAAAGACATTAGAGTTCAGGAACTTTTTTCCACTTCTCTTGGTGTTTTATCCACGATATTAATTGGCTTTTGAGCACCCAGCGAAATGCTCAAAAACAGTTTAGCACGAGAGAAGGAAAAAAGTTTTCGGTTAAAAATCGCGCATTAAATCACGATACTTAAAAAGAGCGAATACAAAGCGCCATTTGTATTTAATTGCAAGATAAACTGGAAAAAATGTACAAGAACATAAACAACACGATAGAAGGAATATAATTTCATTTTGATTCATTGAGCGGACATGGCGATGGTAAAAGTTGATCTGAAGCCTGGTACACAAGCGCTTAACAGCTTGTCATTTGACTCCTGCATTCATTTGTTGGCGCTTAAAAGAGCGAAAAATTTAAGTCACCCTGGCATAATTCAACAATGAATCAGGCGACTTCCTTTACTAGCGTCTTTTGTATGTAAATTATTTAAATACCTTTTTATTCAATTTTAATCTTTTTAATGGCAAATAATTTCTCCATCTGCCGCAACTATTTCTGCTAGCAGCCCAAAGTGGTGTAGCATACATACTCAGCATATTTATTCATTTGAAAAGTCTATTAAGCACTTTATGCAGACGGTTGTGTTTGCCGTTCAAGTGAAAGTCGTGGAATTGTTGAGAAGTTGTTTAAGAGAAGTCTTCGCAATTGGCAACTGTGTGCTGGTCAGTTCGTAAGTGATGTTATTGAATATTCAAGGACTGTGTCAAAGTAAAATAATCTTTAAGCTTTCGTTGAGCTTTTATCTTTACAACAATCTTAAAAGTATCCATCAGTGACGCTTTTTTCCACCGCCCCAACTAAAAGGCAATTAAAATATCGAAACACAAACAAGGATCAACAATTATGGCAATAAAATTATGTTCAAAAAAGTTTCAGACAAAGCACCGTTCTCTAAATACCTTCTGGAATGCGGCAGAGCAAATAGCAAACGATAATTATTGAAGTCGAGGTCTTGAGCTGATAATTTCTCACCTTCTGCTGCATTAAGTCAGAAACTTAGTTCTGCGTCGCAAAAGTTTTGATGAAGGAAATGAAACAAATTGAAAGTCAACGGAACTTGTGAAACTGTGTTCAGCGGAACAACGGAACTAGTTTTAATGCAAATTTCATATCAAATTATTTCGAGCTTTTCCCATTTTCCGTGGAAAGAATATTTTTTCGTCATCTTCAACAAAAGAGAATGATATGCAATTTTCTGCACAATCTAACAGCAACAAATTGTCGTCAATTTTTTCTTCTTTTCTTTTGTCAAAAAAGCTTGCGAAATGCAATTTCACTTCGAAATAACTTTGTTATTTTGTCGTGAAAAGTTCCGCAATTTCTCAGCAAGAAATATGCTTCGCCAGAGAAGAAGAGGAGTCATAATTTACATCTCTAGCATTATTATGAGAAAGAAGTAGCACGACGTCTTTATTGAATGCATCAGAATAACAGCGAAGTTTGTGCATTTGGAAATGGAATTGAAATGTCAAAGCAAGGAATTTTTGGAAATTGGTTTGGCTGCACTGAAGTGTCACCTGGAAGTCTCTCAAAAGTAGCAGTGACTAAATTTCTCAAGAATTTCCGTCAAATTTCTTTTAAAAAGGTATTAATTACACTTTCCATATGTTTCAAGCACTTCTTCACAGTTCCATTCGTTAAAAATTGTGCGTTTTCTTCTTCCAAGTGTAACAGAAGTCATTCAGAGACCAACTGTTTCCCCATATTTCAAGATTATACAAACATTAACTGCCATAATTATAGTGATAAGTCATTATTATTGTGATTAAGAAAAATATTTTCCTTATTATCATTTCTTCCTTTACTTCTTAAGTGCTTTATTCGCGTAAGGCGAGAAAATTGTTGTTCGAAGGGAAACATTTTAATGGCTTTTTATTTGTTAAAAACGAAAATAAAGATGAAAAATTGGAATGGTCTGATGATGCACTGGGTGAAGAAGCAGAGGTAGGCGGGCTCAGAAGTCTTTATATCTTCAGCCCGATCTGGCAAAACGATAAAACGAGAAACGGAAATAAAATCCTTATGTGAAATTGCAATAAAAATGGGAAAACTTAAACTCAAGAAAGAATTATATCGTGGAAAATTTCATTCGGTGTCTTGAAAGCGGGAATTTATTGGCGATTAAAAATACTTTTAGAGTACATGCAACGTGCTGTGCTCTCTAGCGACGGTCTGCGTGACATATGAGTGTATGATTACATGGATATGTTTGATTAATTGCTTTTATTTTGAACACATTACTTAGCCGCACCTCCAGCTGCAAAGGCCAGATGACCAAACATGATTTCTTTCGATAATTACTGAAAATTTGTCACACCCTTATTGGAATATTAATTATCATGCGATTCATCCACCACGTTTTGACTTATTGATGTCATTAGAGATTATGTGGCTTGTCATCAATTGAACAACGACACAGAAAACAAGCAATTTGTGTTTGCTTAAGGGAAGACAATGAACTGCCATTAATTTGGTGGCCCATTAACAGCCAGGTTAATGATTAATTAAAATTTCCATTTCGTAACAACATAAACGGCGCACTTTGATAAATTGAAATGTTTAATGTGTGTCTTCAATTTGTATTGATGGTTGTCTGTTTTGTTCTGGTGCTTGAAATGTTGAAAAGATTCCTTTACTTGACGCGGTAGGTTCTGAGATAAACTTAACGAACAGTTACTAAGTTGAATTAAAGACACTGCAAATAGATTTTTGTTAACTTTTGATTGTGAATTGATAAATGTAAGTACCAAAGAAGTAAAAATGTTTGAAACTTTGAAAACTTCACAAATTGCTACTAAAAACTGCTTGAACTGGTTCAAATCCATACAAAAATGTAAAGTAAGACAAGTCCTACTTGTCCTCCAAAAAACTTGTATCAATACAACACTCTTTAATGTTATAAATGACACCAAATAAATCATTCAACAAGATCAAGTTTTAATTAACTACCCATTGCATTTCAAAAGAATCTTTTTCCATCTCAAGATCTTTTTTAAAACGAACAAAAAACCCTTCGCAACGACATCCACAATAATAGCGACGCAAGAGAAATCTTTCATAGATTTATGAGATTTATGAGTGCTTATGCTATTGTCACATGATTTATAAAGCGCTTGAAGGTTACAAAATAAAGGAAGCACTAATCGTACAGAAATAAGTTGAGGATGAAAGGCGAACAGAGAAACGGCAGCACAAGTTGCCACAGCAATCATCTCGTAATCATGGCCATAACCACAGCAAGAACGGAAAAAGATTTTAAAAATAAAATTGCGTTTCAATTGCATAATTCAAAACTTTTGTTTTCTGTAAATTATTTTCGTCTCAACAATGCCATTGAAAGGTTATTTTCTCCAAGTTTTTAATTACTTAACCACCGCTGAACAAAATTATAAAAAAGTATCTAGGAAAACTGTACAAAAAGCTTGAAACCTGATTTTTCAAAGCGTTAACAAAAATTCTAGAAATTTTTGCTGTTCTTGGAACTAAAATTCATAATTCTGATAATTGTTATTCACTCGGTGAAAAACATTCGAAAACTTTCCATCCCCAAACGAACTTTGATGGTTTCACTTCACCGGCAAACTGTAATTAGTGTTTGAGGGATATTAAGTGGCTAATGTTTGCAAATCGAATGCGAATGAAAATCCCAATACCAGGTCGACGATGGCAGGTTCTGAAATGAGTAAATAAAATTGTGATTAAAATATAAATTGGCTTCCACCCGCACTTCTCTTGACACTCTTTTTATTGCTTTGGATTAAAAGTTTCGCGTTGGATGGTTCTTATGCTAATTTCAAGTGTTTCGACTATCAGGAGAGTCAAATCTTTGATGGGAGACTTTTATTTGCAGCGCGCCAAAAACGTAATTTCCGATTCTCAAGACAATTTCAAAGATGAAAGTTTTCCGTGAAAATTAGCCCCAACGAGCGAAAATCTACGTGAGATTATCGCGGAATTTTAATTTTTCGCATTTCGATTCCATTTTTGTCTTTAACGACTAAGCTTAATTTCGAAAATTTCCACGCACCGCTGAACAATCCAAAATTATGACGATTATTAGACGAAGTTAGGAAATCTAGCAGCGAACTGTCATAAAAAGTAATGATGACTTTTAACTATCGCTCGAGTTTTTGGCGCAGTGTTCGTGGAAATTTTCCAAAATATTATTAAAATTCTTGAAAAACAATTGTGCCGAAGCATCCATTTTTATGCTGATCCCCACCCCACCTCCAAACTCTAACACAAAATCCATTTTTGCACGGGACTGTGTGAGAAGAATCAACATATTAAACACATTATCATAAAATTATTCATAATACTTATGATGGCAGCAGCTTCCCCCACCACGTTTAACCCTTCCATCTCCGTTTTTACATTGATGACTGCTGTCATTGTGCTGATAAGCAAGAAACGCCATTCGCCAGCACTTTCAAGGCATTCAAACATTCGATTCGACGCTCCGCCGTTCACCTTTATTGCTACGTCAGAAATCTTGCTACAAAAGGATTCCATTCCCCGCATATTTATTACAAATGAATTCTAATGATTTTTTTTCCGGAAAATTACTTCATATTTTGAAAAATTCACATAGAAATGTTTTCCCTCTCTGCTGCTTCCCGTGGAAAAAATTATGAAAGAGTGAAAAGTTTTTAGAATGAAAATGGAATTAGATGAATTTTAACATGTGATTCACATTCAGAATGCGAGAGAAAGGTGGCGTAATATTTAAAATTCACTGAGACCATGTGTGGAAAGGGTGGAAAAAGATTTTTTGTTCGAAATTCTTTTTCTTGACTGAAGTTCAGCCACTGGGGAGTGATTTCAGCGAACCTGTCAGATTGCAATGGCCAATTTGGGAAGAAATTTTAGCTTTTTCTGGAGACGAGACTGCTTATTCTTGTTGTAATGATTTTAAAAATGATTAAAAACTATTGCACAAGCTTCAATATTACAATGAAATTTTATCCCTTCCTGCTACACTTCAGCCATTTTCCGTTCAACGGTGAAAGGGTTAAAACGCAAAGCTGAAAAAAAACTTCTTTCAATCCTTCCACGCTTTACGCTGCTTAATTTTTCACCTCGCCCCCAGCCCTCCCGTTCTTCCAACCGAAAAGACGTTACCAAAATATTAATTCTTCCAAAGTATTTTTGAGGGTTGTCAGCCTTGACAAGGAATTCCATTTTTTCGTATGGTTAAGACAACACTGATTCCCACATTTCTACATATGAATAATCATTTTTAACTGTTATTTCTCAACAAAAGCAAAAAATTTATTCACATTTTTCTCATTGAGTGAAATTAAGAAAAAAAAAGCATCAGCAGAACAAGGAAAGAGACTTTTCATCCGCGAAAGAAAGATTTGAAGGCAAGAAGATCCGGTAATGCCTCCCTTCATTGCCCTCGAGTTTTTATATAATCATGTATAGTGTGCGGTGTTTTTAATTGATGAATATGAAAATGCGCAAAATGGCTTAACAACAAAAACATTTTTCATAACAGTTGAGAAATTTGATTATTCCTAAGACACACACGCGTGTGTGCTTCGGAGGTTTCGTCTTTCTCATAAATTACAAACTTCCAAGTTTTGTTACTAAATTGAGCTTTATTTATTGCAATGCGTGAGTCTCGAGTTTAATTAAGTCAAACTGGATCGGTGTGAAAGTAATTTAAAGCTTTGGATTCGGGTTTGTTACTGGGCAGTTTGATTTAATGCACTAGAAAATACTCTGCTATAGATATTTTTGAAAGCAGAACCCTTATTGCTTTCCAATCTTTTTGACTATGTTGTGATTAGTTTAATTGTTGCATAAACCAACAACGTCACCAACTTATATCTATTTTAAGAACAACAAAAGCGTATTCTTTAAGCAGAAAATTGATTGCAGTTCGATGAACTGTTGGATGATTTTCCTTACAACCCACAAGAAATGTTAAATAACGTTAGCTTGTTTGTGTGCTAAATATATACAAACTACTGACACTTAAAACTTAATACAAATCACACCTATCAAATCACGCAAATTACTCATACAGGGCTGTAGAACTAGAAAAAATAAAAAAAAAACTTTGTTTTACTCAAAATCTCAGTAGTAGAAGTAACATTTTACGAAGTAGTCAAGCAAATTCTTGCCACATCAAAGAACATGTGCGTTTCACATTAATATTACGCATAAGTGGCAATACAATTCTATATTTAAGTCGGCACACCCGAAAACAGAAAGAGAAGAGAAGATAGACCTAAAAAATAACAACGCACATTTTCTCTTTTCTCTTTAGTTACTTTCTTTCGATTTGACTGCAGAGTTGTGCTTGGTTTAAAAAAATCAAATAAAAATTGGAATTGGATGTTTTAGTTCGTTTTTTCTGGCAGTTTATTGTCAACTCAAGTCTTCTAGTCGTTTTTACTAAGTTAAATCACAAGTTATTAGTCTGCAATCGTCAATATTGGCTGAATTCTATAGGAGACGCCGGGCCACGACTCAAGGTCACTGTGGTATGTGTGTTCTCACAAACATTTTGATGTTTTGAAGTAAAAATCAATAAACAAAACACAAGTCAAGTGATTTTTCTTTGAATCCTATTTC
>JPYR01000172.1:37455-48783 GCA_000775305.1 Belgica antarctica
TTTTTTGTGCTTTCTTTCTTTCAAATTTCTTTCATATCATATTTTTCGGAAATTATTTTTAATAACGTTTTTTTTATATTTGAACGGTGGAACTTTATAACACGGTACTTTATTACATGGTACTTTATTCGGTGGTAATAGCTTTGATGATACTTGATACATACACTCGTATTCATGAATCTAATTAACAAGTATCTAATAATTCAATTTATTGGGATTTTTTCGCAGTTGACTGAACGATATGTTGGAGAACGAAAGAAGACGAATGTGTCAGCGTTTTACTTTTGTGTTGGATTTGTCTCGATTCTCGTAAGTTAACTGCTGATATACGAACGAGAAAATTTCAAAATGAGGTATAACTTAATCCGGAATGTATGCAGTCCGACTATTCTTAACTGTCATTATACAACATTTTGAAATTTTGACGATCATGCATTAAACAATAATTGAATGACAAATCTCCATTCCAGTTTGGGTTCTTCGGATACACTTTCTACAACAGCAACATCTCTCGTGTCGTCAATGGATACGATGACTGCGGAAACATCTGTGGAATGAAGAACGAGTTTAATACTTTGCCAAACTGTGGAGTGAGTTGATAACTCTTCTTAAGATTCTTGAAACTCATGAAGAAATTTTTCCAGTCGAACGACAAGACGAAAGATAAATTTCAGCTGTTGAAAATCTCCGTGTCAACATCCTACAACCCGTACCACAATCAGCGATACGGCGGTAAAAAGGACGATGAAATCCCGATCAAAATCAAAAAGATGTGCGTTGCCAACTGCAACGACTACCCAGGATTCCAGTCCGTTGCCAATCGATGTCTGCCGCTTAATGGCACCGCTAAAGACGGCCTCTCGTACATCCAATGGATGTCCGATCATTTGAGCGAATTCTGGCACATCATCCTGATTGGATTTACTGTCGCGCTGGTATTCTCATACATCACCCTGGTGCTCTTCGGCTACGCAATCAAGTATGTCATCTGGACCGTCGTCGTTGGGACCATCGTGCTTCTGCTGTTTGCTTCGGCTAATTGCTTCTACTCTTATCTGGAAGTCAGCATGTCAACAGTGCTACAAGAGTCTAACAGCGCTGGATTTTTCTTGGCACTTTCGATTGTTTTCCTCGTCTTCGGTTTGATCACCACTCGCATTCTGTGCATCTACCGCAAACGAGTCACCATCGTTGTCCAATTGTTCAAGGAAGCCTCAAAAGCCTTCAAAGACGTTCCTTTGATCACAATTGAACCCGTTTTGACATTCATTTCACTCGTCGTCACGTTCATCGCATTTCTGTACTTCGTGATCGTCATCGAGAGTACTGGTGACCTCACAGTTGAAAATGACGAGAACGGAAACTTTTTACGAGCTAAATATGAACTTGATGCTGGAATGATAACCGCGCACGTGGTCAACTTCATCGCTTATATCTGGTTCACTCAGTTCATCATAGGCTGCCAGCACTTCATCATCGCCAGCACGATCTCCGACTGGTACTTCGCTCGTTCCAAGGACAAGCTGGACTCGCCAATCTCACGTGGCTTCAGCAACCTTTTGAACTTCCATCTCGGATCGGTCTGCCTTGGATCAATCTTTATCACAGCTATGCGCATCGTTCGCATGATCATCAACAGAATCATAGTGAGTTGACAAAAGAACATGGAGTTTCAAATATAGTTTTACAAATTCTTCTTAGAAACTACGTTCGCTAGCAGCTCTAAGACTCTTCACTCCATGCTTTGGCAATTTGATTACCAAGATCGAAAAGTTTATGCAATTTTTGGTTCGCAACGCTTATATCATCGTTGCCAAGGACGGATCTCCGCTGTATGCATCAGGAAAACGCGCTTTCGGGCTTTTGAAGTCGAATCCTGTCGACGTAATTGTTTTAAACAAAATTGGAGACTTCGTTTTGTTCTTGACAAGGGTGTTTGTGGTCGCCATCACCAGCCTTGTCACCTACGAAATGTTGGATGTAAGACTTGATTCTGTTCGTTAGAACATCGGTAACAACTTTCTTTAAAATCTTTCCAGAAAAAAAATTCTTCGGCTGTCTTCATTCTAATTTTATTGGTGTGCATCTTCGCCTTCCTGGTCATCCACTGCTTCATGACTGTGTTTGAGATGACTCTTGACACAATTATCATCTGCTTCTGCGAAGACTGCAAGGAAAACGACGGCGTGGATCGCCCTTACTTCATGTCCGAGGATTTGAAGGAAGTCATGCAGAAACTGAAGCAGCATGACGGCAAAGAAATCAATTTTGGACTCCAGAAAAACGATCCAGACGCTCTTCCAATGATCCCACCCGCGTATGGCTTTGAAGCCTAATCAAGTTTTAGTGTTTTTTCAACTATTTTTCTTCGAGTTTTCCAAACTCTCTATTATTAGTAAGCGAGAGTGAAGCGAACACACAAAAATATCTAAGTAATCCCTGAAGTTTTGTCTAAGGATCAAGAGCAAACGAGATCATGGCGTGAAAAGTGAAGGAAAATTGAGTGTAAAGTCAAATTCTACATGAGAACTCTCTTGAAACTTATGTGAAGGCAAAACTATACGACTAGTTATGGTGTCGAGCATATTTTCCCATGAAACGAATTTAATGATTAACCTCGTGTCAAATTTTTTGGATTCTTGAACTCCAAAGCAAAATCTCTTCTAAGACTTGGCAGTGTCTCAAGTGCCAGATTTTATGACTATAGTGAGCGATAAAACTCAATTTGATGAGAATAAACATTTTTTAATGGTATCCATGAGTCTTCCATACACTTCAATTGTAGCTGACGTCTCAATCAAGTCAAGTCCATCACCATTTCTGGTTCTCGGAACGAAACAAGACGCGTTCTGATCATCTGTTTGTATTCGAGAATGAGATTGTTGGAGCCGCGAGGCGATGAGATAGTCGTTTGCATGTGAACTTCTAGGATTTTCAGGTCGCTTTCGAAGAAAATTAGTTCTTGCAGCGCGTTGACGGTGTGCTTGAACTTTTCTGGGCTCTTGAGCTGGTAGTGCATCTCGCCGATCGCTGACTTCACCCAGTTCTTGTAGCTTGTGCTGGGATCTGTGGAATAGTGATGAAGCTGACGGGCCAGAATCAGCATCACGTACAAGTGTTCAACGGTTCTGGTTTCGTGGAATTGCTTGAAAGCTTGTTTCAGGAACTCTAAAATTGAAATTTTAAAGAAACGGGTTTTTAATTGATAGACGTCGACTAACTTTTGAGATCTTCTGCTGATTCTTGATTGACGTGACTGACAACGAGAAGCATGAAGAACCAATTGAAGTTGCGATCGCTGAATGTCTGCAGTGTTTCAAGCTTCTTCACGATCACTTTTGCAACGGCTTCGGAATGCTTCGCTGAAAGGTTGCGCAAAATGTCATTGAGGGACTCGAGCTTCGCATCTTTGAACTGGCTGTTCCAATCCTTTTGTTTGCTGATAACTTCAGAGACCTCACCGACCGTGTTCAGTGGTTGCGCGAACAGCTCCTCAAGCAGCATTTCAAGAACGGTCTCGTAGAACACTTCCGTCGTTAGTCTTTTCTCAAGTGGCACAATGAACTCGTGCTTGATGAGCTCCGGTCGTTCCACTAGATCCTCGACGTATTGCCTGAAGCAGTCACGGTAGGAAGCGCTGATACTGCCATCCGATTGTAGATTGTTCAAAATTTCCACCAGAAGATCATTCGAATCAGAATCGAGCACGTCGGTGATGATGCCTTGCACATCTGCCGGTCCTTGCGCATGAAGATATTCAAAGAAATTCACGACTTGAGTTTCTCCCAGTAGCTTCAGTGCTTTCAGGGCTCCGACATTGTACTCGAACTCTAAAACCGAGAAAAATATTTATTTTTTTTTATTAAAATTATTTCTTGTTCGTTTCTCACTCAAAACTGTCACTTTGATCAAGAGTTTCTCGTGTTTGCCCAATAATAACAGCTCACGTCCTAGTTGGAAGTCAATTTTCACATGCTTCGACTCGAATCGCGACCGAAGATCGTCTAAAATGTTGTACAAATATGCGAGCTCCATTTGTTTGTTTTTATTTGGAGCGATTGTAGATGGCACTGGAGTGTTGTCGTCTCAAGGATGCAAGACTGGACTGAGCAAAAATCTTAAACTACGAAGTTGATTTAAACGAAAAAACACATCTTGCTTCTCTTTCAATTAACATATTTATTTATTCTTAAGCTTCTCAACACAGTCAACTCGTCCTTAAAACTTCCAGTATTTCGACATCGACGTCTGCTGCGTCTTCTGCTCCGCCGGCCGTTCAAAAGCCAGTGCGTATTCGCGAGACTTCTTGGAAATCTCCTGGTCGAAGATGTCGTTCTCTTTGAGTTCCAGAAAGTCGCCCAGGTTCCACTCTTGTCCGGGCAGCGGTTGTGTCATGATGTTCTTGGCGGCCTGTGCCACGTTCGGCAGCAGATGATTGCGCAGCAGCTGGATTTCCCAGAGCGAGCTTTGAATGGCTTGCGATTTGTTCGGATCCGACTCTTCCATGACGAAGGGATCGTCGGTGGCCTCGCGCGGTCCAACCGTGCTCTGGTCGCAGATGAGCTTCTTCAAGCCAGGATGTCTAATGATGAGATTTCCGATGAAGTACAAGATGATGATGATGTCCTGAGGTGGTGCGATGAGTGCCAAACGGGCCAGGCGTTTGATAAAGGCAGCCACCAGCGTTTCGGGCAGGTAGTTTGACGTGAGAAAGATGTCGGCAAGATGGAACAATCGAGGCTTGTATTTCATGTGGAAGATCTCCGGCTCGAACATCATGTAAAGCTTGTCGTAGATGTTGTAGGACATGTTATACTTGTGGATCAGGATGAAGATTCCCTGCAACGACAGCAGCGAAATCGGCCCGCCAATGTCGAGCGAGTCCATCAAGTAGTCGGTCAACATGGTGGGCTTGTCCAAATACGGCATGACCTTCTCCAACAGCAGCACGAGCAGCTGTCGTTGCGACACGTCGTTGTGATGCCACTGCACGATGACGTTCCACACTTTGTTCACGTTGCGACGCAATACTTGCGTGTCGAATTTGACGGTCTTGCACAAGAATCGCTTGCCTTGGTCGTCCTCGAGCTCTTGCACTCGCTTCGGCTGGGCCGTTGGAATGAGCACATTGAGTAATTCGAGGAAATTCTGCATGAAACTCGAGCTCAGCTCTTTGGTCGGAATCAAGTTTTTCATGATCAACTTCCAGATGAAAAAGCAAAAGTCTTCGTAGATGATGTAGTCGCTAAGTCGGGTGATGAGGTTCTTGGTGCTGCGGTCGGAATACAGCAGTTTGCTGATGATTTTGTTGAGTTGCAGTATCGGGAATGGCTGGCTCTTGAGTGGATCCTCGACCGGGTAGAATCCTTCGTTTGTCAGCAGCTTCATGCTGGTGTTGAGCGCATGTTGTGCCTCCGAATGCTTGTCGCTGTCTAGGCAGTCTACTATAAGGTCAAAGGCTTCCGCGTAACACTCGCGAAGGAAACGTTTGTATGCAGTTTCCGGTGATTCTTCTAAAATCAATACGAAAATTATTATTCGAGGTTGGTGGGAGTGGTTCAAGCTTACCTGAACTGTCCAAAGGAACAACTTCGATCGTCATGTCGCCGTTCTTCAACAGATCAACGAAAATCGTCTCGCAGGTCAGCAGATGACTTACAATCGGGCTTTGTTTCTCCTTCGTTTCCTGAAATCGATGGTTAAAAGTTAGAAATGTTGCTTCGCTTTTGCACGCTATGCTGGTTCTTGCACGCACTCTGAAACTGTCGACGATGGAGCGAATGGCATGGCCATTACGTTTGTTGCTTAGAAATTCACTGGTTTTAGATTTGAGAAAAGATTTCATCGCCTTATCGCACATCGTGAAATTCGGTTGACTCTGTGCAGATGCGACTGGCGTGGACAAGAATGAATAAATGTGTCTTTGCTATTTAGTGAAGACACAATTGAATCAAGCAGATACACATTCAAACCTCACAAGATGGCGTTAGCTGTCACACAATGCTGGTTAATTCTTTATAAACTTTTCCTACAATTTCCGTCAATTTAACAACCTTTAACAGCATGAAAACCCTGAAAAATACTTCTCCGTAGTTAACATGCTTACAAACAAAATTCATTTTAAATATTTTCTTTTATTATTTCAACTCAAATTCCGACAATGTAAATTTAAATCACAAAATAAATGTTCGTCGCGCTTCTGAAAAGCCGACGATCCTAAAACTAATTTTATTCACTTTTGTCTAAATCTTAACTTTGATATCACAGATACTTTCGTTTTGTTGTCTAATTAAAACTAATAAATGATTGTGAATTGATCGAGTTTGTGGGACTACTTAAGGCGAAGCTTATCGCAAGTTCAGTTCATTGCTCAAATTCCAGCGACTAGAAAATTTCTCAACGTTTTTCATGTCCCGAAAATGCTTCTACTTTAAATACTTTAGCTTGATTTCTTCTTCTAGTTGTCATCTCGCCGATCCGTCGTACGCCACGATGAGGTCCTTTATGTTGACCTGCACGGCGTGGACGTTGTGAAGTTGATGAATCTTGTTAGGATCTGGTCGCAGTGTGTGTCGGTTGTTGGCAAGCGTAGCTGGTGCTGATGCTGCCTTTTGGGAGTGCTGGTATCTGAAGTGAAAAAAGTCAACGTTAGCAATGATTTAAATAAAAGGTCACAATGTTTCTCACCTGTTCCACCAGACGACGAAGTAAATCAGCCCGATAATTGTGATCACACCAACAACAACCGCGACAGATATCAGCGAATAGTTGACCAAGTTTTCGCCGCTGCCTTCTATGTTGGACACTTCAAGATGATGAATTTCGTTCTCAGCTTCGACGGGCCCAAAGATTCCATCGGCTTGTGATCGAACCAATCTCGATACTGCAATGTTGATTTGAGTTTGAATTGTCGGTTCTAGGAAGTTGTTGACGATCTCAGTCGAGTTTCTTTGCAAAATCTTCTCAGACACCGGGTCGACGACGTAGAACCACGTATCAGTCGCGTCGGTTTGTTCCACAATCGACCCGTTTTGCATCAGTGACCTTCGATTTGAGAACTTCTCGATGGTCGCGATCAACCCGTGCGACTTTTCAGTCAAAATTTCTTCGAGGCTTTTTGAGTGACGCTTAATTTCGCTCGGCTCAGACTCGGGGAACACCAGCGTCATGCGATTGAGGTCGGAGATGACATTGACGACGACCCTTGCGAAAGACCTGTGAACGACACCGGAATCCTTGCCGTAGTTGTCAGCTGCTTCAACTCGGAACTTGAAGTGTCCGTTCAACATTTTGTGCAGCGGTCTTCGCGTTTTGACGATGCCCGCGTCGGTGATGATGAAGTAAGAGCTTGGCATGTCGTCTTTGGAGATGAAATTCGTTTCGTCGTCAATCAGTCGATACTTGATAAGGCCGAATGTGCCAGAGTCGTCATCGTAAGCTTCAACTTTCAGCACTGATGTGCCGATCATCGACTCGTGACTGACAACACCGTAATACGTGTCGTTTCTCGCGAACTTTTTGCCGTTGTTTTTGAACTTGAAGACCGGCGGATTGTCGTTGAAGTCTTGCACGAGAACTTTCAGCGTGGCTTGGCTTTTCGCTTGGCTCAGCCGCTGTTTACTGGAGATGAGTTTCAGTTTCAGTTCGTGAGTGGTTCTGTTCTCAAAGTCTAAAGGTTTTTGAAGCTTCACAGCGCATGCCAAATCTTCAGACACAACGACAAAAATGTTCAAGTCGTTACCGGAGATGATTTCACAAGAAAATCCGTTCTTGGCTTTGGTCGACTTCCGCACGTTTAAGATTTGTATCAGCTTGATTGTTGCGTTAACGCTTGTAGACTCTGGGATGTTCGTCACGTAAACTTCATCGCCGAAAGCTAAGCCAAGATCTTCAACGTCTGCAGGCGGTGGCTGGTTCACTTGACCATCTGTGTTCTTCTGGATGTGCTTGACGAAGATGATCAACGATGAAACTGAACTCATCTGTGGTTCACCCAAGTCATACGCCCTGACGTCAACTTCGTATTGCGTTGACGGGTCTTTTCTCAGGTCATCTTTGATTCTGATGTTTCCATTCTCCGGGTCGATGTGGAAGAACTTCAGTGCCTTACCTTTGCCGATCATTTCATAGCGCACGACATTCCCGGGTGAAGTTCCATCGGTGTCCACAGCTGGCATCGACGCTATCAACGCGCCGACGTGCTGATCGTCAGTCAGCGAAACCGGCTCAGGTGTGATCAAAAACACTGGTGCAACGTCGTTGTGGTCTTCAACGATGACTTTCACTTTGATAACGTCGCCGGGTCCTTTGCCGTCGTTTTCAGCCGTTCCGACGATAATCTCGTGGCTTGGCTTCGTTTCGAAGTCGAGACTCTTCTTGGTTCTGATTTCTCCGCTTTGCGGGTCAATCTTGAACTGATCCTTTGATGAACTCTTCTTGATAACGTACGTCACCGACTCGACTGACTGCGGGTTGCTGATTTTCACCACTGCGACGAGTGTGTCGGGCATGTTTTCAGGAACTTTCACTTCGAGCTGTGTTTTCGAGAACACCGGCATGATATCTGGCACGTCTTTCACAGCAATTTTGATTCTGATCTCGTTGGATAGTGGCACAGCACCTCGATCCGACGCTTTGACCATGAATTCGTATTCGTTTTGCTTTTTGAACACAAGTCTCTCCTTTGTGTGGATCTCGCCAGTCTGCCTGTTGATCGTGAAGGGCAAATCGGATGGAAGCGAGTAAACCACATCGGCGTTCCTGCCTTCATCCATATCAAATGCCTGCACCAGCCCAACAAAGGCATTCATCTTGCCTTCGTCGACCATGAACAGGTATGGCAATGTGGTTTCATCGAATTCGGGTCCATTATCGTTGGCATCGAGTACTCTAATGTTTACAACGGCAGTTGCATACAATCCACCAAGGTCTTCGGCGCGGATCATCAGCTGGTACTTCGTTAGCGTCTCACGGTCGAGTTTACGGATGATCGAGACTGCGCCGGTCTCTGAATCGATTGTGTACTGACGGAGATCGTTACCAGACATGATCGAGTACTTCACGGGGTCGGTTTCCGGGTCATCAGCTTGCACAACCACGACAGTCGTGTTGATCTTCGCAGACTCGTTGACTTGAACTTCGTAAACGCTTTTGGTGAACACCGGTGGCTTCGTGTTGGGACCAGCCACAACAGTTACCGTGAAACTTGTCTCTGAGAACAGTCCACCACCATCGGTCGCCCGCACCGTCAAGTTCAGCTTATCGTCTGCATTCAATCGACCGTCAGCGAAGATTTCTCCAGACTTCTGGTCGATAGAAAACTTCTGCTTGGCCTTTGGACTGCCTGTGATCGCATATGTGACCGTTGCGTTCACCCCCGCGTCGACGTCTTTTGCATGCGCGTGTGCTAAAGACCGCTTTGAACTTCCGGCGCTGATCATCACCGATTGGATGTCGAACAACTCCGGCTTGTTGTCATTGACGTCGAGAACTGTGATGTTCACGCTCAGAGGTGAACTTGCAGCGTTGCCGTGAATTTCCCTGGCGATGACTTGAAATAAAAGTTTCTCAGATTTCTCTCGGTCGACGCCTTTGTCACTGACGACCAAAAAGCCATCTTTGACGGCAAACAAAGGTGTCGTTAATTCAAACGAATACATAGGAAGATCGATATCTGATGAATAATCTTCATCTCTAATTGTGAACTTGATTGGTTTCTTCTTTAAACTCATCACTTTGGTGCCGGCGGGTGAGTTCTCTTCGACGACACCGACCAAATCCGATCCAAAGATGATTGGTGGGAACGCGTCAACGGGCTTCACGTTGATTGTTAGTTTAGCGGTGGAGAAACGACTCTGTTCCGACACTTCTTCCGCTTTGATCGTGATTTCGAATTGACGATCGGTTACTGATGAGTCGACAAGTTTGACTTGTTTAATCTCCGCTGTTTTCTCATCAATTTCAAAATATTCATTGTAATTGGTTGGGTTGCCGTTCACAAACTCGTACCGGATGGGTGTCGCGATGGCATCTAAGTCGACGGCTCGGATTTTCTCGGGAAGAATGTCAAGAACCTTTTGAACGGTTCCAGGAACGATGTTGCCCGTGTACTCGGGATTAATACACGAACCGTCAAACGAGAGACAGTCTTGATAGATGAATGACGGGTCCTGGTCGTCGACGTCTTCCACATCGATGATCAAAGTGGTCGTGGCAGATAATCTCTCGTCGTTATTCCGTGCCCGATCCTGAAAGCAAAAGAAAGGGAGAAATTTAAACTCTCAATCGATAATAAGTGACGTAAGAATGTTGGGCGCGGAATGTTCAATTGAAAGCGATTGCATGAGAATTGAAAAACAACATGTTGTAATGTCAAAGATTTCAAGCGAAAGCATCTCTAATAAGATTGTAAATCGGAGATTATCCAAAAAGAGAAAGAAAAAGTGTAAACGTTTGCAAATCGACATACTTAAACTTGATTTTGTTTGAACTGAAAGCGAGAGAATTTATAACACCCGTTTCATTTGTAAAGTATTCCGTATTTTGTTAGAAACATGCGCAATAGGGTGAGTTTTGATGTGATATGTGGTGAGTTTGGTGAGTTTACGATCAAAATAAAGATTTGAAGATGGCGTGGAGATCGATTTATAGGTAGCGTGGTGATCAATCTTTCACTTATTAAACTCACCACGATTTACCAATTCAACACACAAAGCGTGGAAACTTAAGCAATCAAGAAAAACAGAAGCCAAAAACACTGTAAACAGATTACACCATTTTTAATTTCTCCCCTCTCGCTGCACCAAACAAAACAGAATCGAAAGGAAAATAATTCAAGTCACGATATTTAGATTAACAGAATCACGAATTATTCAGCATTTTTATGTGTTTAGTGATGCAAAATACGGTTTCAAAAGCTTTTCTCGATGCTTTTTCCCTTTTTTCTTCCATTGTTGATCCGATGTCGGATTCTCATATCAGCGATTAAAGTGTAACAAGTTTATTTACTAATTTCGAGGCTGTAACTTTAAAATGTTTGACATCGTGTTTTTCGACAGATATATCGATAGAGACGCGGGGAGGCAGAGCGAACTACCTTTTGTGTAATGAGATTGAGCGTATTAAGCATGGTAATCGCGAATTGCAAGGCTCATTAGTTTCAATTAAACGGAACCGCTTTTGCAAGCGCTGCAGAAAAACTTTGAAGGCTTGGTAAATGCTAAGCGCCACATGAGTTCGTGACCCGTTCGCATGATGAAACCTTTTCTCTCTATTTATGGACATGTCTCGGCCCGGATGATTCAACTGATCTGCGTGATGCAGTGATAT
>JPYR01000172.1:49822-66966 GCA_000775305.1 Belgica antarctica
GACCAATAAATTCCTACTACGCATAATTACCGTGGAATGCTGCAGGAGAATTCCATGCGAATCCAGCACCATGCACATTCGGGCACAAGACTTGATTGCATGAATTTTTCCCGCGAAGCTGAAACTGGTGCACAAATAACTTATCTCCTCTTGTCATCAATTTATGTTGGCAGATCATTGCAGCAACGACTCACAATTAATGATTAAATGAATAAAAGTTTGTATAAATCAAACTTCTCCTTTCAAATCCAACTTTTAAATTGCAGTGGCGACTCGTTGGATAAAGAAATTCCAGTTTGCTTGGCTGATGATATGCTGATGAAAAGAATTGCACAGCTTGTGATTCATTTTCTGCTGTTGTGTCCCAATATGGCATGCTTTTATGACCGTAAGAGGGTAGAAATGGAACAAGGCAACTTTGTAGTTGATCTGAAGGTTTGAACAAATAATTTTTTGAACCGGAAAAGTTGACACGTCAGACTTCAATGCGATTCTTGCTTACGATTTGAACCAAAGAACTTCGATAACTCGGTCTTAAAACCAGATTTCAATTCTCTTGCATCTTTTACTGTACTGGTCTCTCAACTTAAGCAACGCTAAACCGCAATTCAACTCGCCAACTTCCTTCAATCCACCGTCACTTTGTTGCATCTAATTTCATGCAAAACTGATATGTCGTCGAAAACGCAAGACCTGCAGTTGGAAAGCAAACGGGGCGGAGAATGAGGAAACTAGTTTTCATGTTTATTGCTCTGCTGTTAACTGCCGTTGTGTTTTCTGTCGCTGGTGTATAGAGCGAGGAAAACATTTATTTTGCTTACAATTTCCTAATGGACAACGATGTATGTCGGAATAAAGCATTGCAAAGACAAGATGTAAAAAAGAAACATGTTGCAGAAACACTTCATAACACATTTTAGGACATAGCGAGTATTTGCGCTGCATTTTTCGTCTTCGCTAATGAATTTCATCGGTGCACATGCCTGAACACCAGCGATTTAGTGCACTTCACGATCTGAAATTGATTTCAATGAGTTTTGCATTTGTGCACTGCTTTTACGAGCTTCGGGCCCAAGATTCGTTAAAGTGTCATAAGTTTTCACGTCCAGAAGTCTTCACGACTGAGAAACAATCAGTCAAATGACTCAATTTCCCCGTGAGACACAATTAAGTGGAACAATAAACAGCATTAAGCTTAAACTTCATACTTTCACGCTTGCGATTGTCGTAAATATTTCGTGATTTCCTCTGGCGGACTCGGCAAAAACGAGAAATATTAATGGGACATCCATTTGCGATATTTTCCTTTGCGTTTTGTAAGAAAAGTTATGATGTATTGCATATATGGTCACCAGAGAGTTCAATCATAAGTCAGACGTCTTCGCAGCGCTTCGTGTCTTGCGTCACTTTATTGCAACTTTCACTTCGCTAATTTCTTCTGATTGTCTTCGGTGTTTTGTTACAATCGAAGCGGCCATAAAGTGCTTGCACATCGTTAAAAGAACTCCACGCACAACTACACAGGCACGGGACTCGGATGAACCGAAATTAAAAACTCATTTCTAACAACGGATTTGACATGCAATGGCACTTAGCGCGACAAAACACTTTTTTAACGATTTTATTACTCTTCGTGGATGACAAGAAAATGACAAAACAGCGACAAAAGCCTCGGGAATAACAAGAAGAGACGCATTCAAAGAAGATTATTAACATCTTAACAATAGCAAAGCGTTTATGCCAAATAGAAATTAAATATTTTGAAATAATAAAGCGCTTGAAAAGCAGTTAAATTTCTCTTTGACTCGCTTTAACAGCTTATTGAGTCTCACTTCATCCCAAGCCCGAAAAAGTTCTCTTGTTGTTGTTGACCCGATCCACAGCAGACACCGAAGAAGTATCAAATCACACAGTGGTGTAGATCGACATACGAGATGAAATAAGAAATGCTGGCAAAGCTTTGAAGTTGTCTAAATAAATTATGATGGAAAGTTGGGGTATAGGAATGGAATCGAAATCATAGGAAGTGCAGGCGAACGTAGGCGGCAATAAACTAGCAGGTTTAGACAGCGATTGTAAGCTAAATGATTCAACGGCTTTGAAATAAGCAAAACATACGCCTTCAACGTTGGATTGAAACTTTTACAAATATTTGCAGGTTATGATTCAAATTCTAAGTTTCCGCAGTGATCAAAACTATAAATCACACCATAAGTCGTTAAAACAAGCAAAAACAGTCGGAACGCAGCCTAAATTCAACAGAAATCACAGCTTGACCCTCCCAGTTCCCACCGCCACTGCCTTGACCCAATAAACTTCAGCATCTGTGTCTAAAACTGCCACGAGTCCCGTTTTAATATTGTTTGATGAACAATTAAACAGTCTTTATTTATTACATTCGCTTTCTCAATCAGTCATAATCGCCTTTTGAAAGCTTATGAATTGAAGAGAATTGGGGAAACTCTCATTTATCGCCGTCTCGGAGGTGTAAAGCGATTAAAAGTTTTCAATCCCCACAAGCAGCGCGTGATACAAACACCTGAAAGTAAATTAAGCATACTTTTCGGTTCTTTGAGCTGCAAGAATGCTGGCCAGCATGAATGGTTCTCGATGCACGACTGAATCGGTCAAAATATGTGAAAGATTTGTTTTCATTTTGTTGATTGAATAACTCCGAAAGACCTTCAACCAGTTGGGATTTGTTCTGGCGTAATACACGCTGCTCGTTTCGGGGCGAACAAAAGCGGAACATTTAAACGCTTATTTGGCATTACATTGTTATAGTTTGATTAATGTTTGATTATCAAATATTTACATTTTAATTATTGATATATTGACAGGTCTCGAATATTATTTTTTGTTTCTTTCTCTCGCTCTGCCTTTAGCGATCTCCTGACATGATTGCTTCATATACACGAGAAGCAGGAAAATAAAGAGAAGAAAATTATATTTTAAGCTTTGGTAATCAGGTTGATTGACAATTAGGCCTTTCAGCATTGTTGGTGTGTTCGTTCATCTATTTGCCTAAGGCGCAAAAGTGCTTCCCAGGTGAATGATTTACTGTCAAATGTTTACTTTATTATGGGCCCGAAGACGTGGCTGGATAATGGATTACATTGTAATGGGCGATCAACGCTAAACTGGGTTAAGAATAACCAGTTCTAGGACTTTTGGAAAGCGGCGGTAAATGGAATGTGCTACGATGACGTCGTAAAGTCAGTTGTAAACTTTGAAGTTCCGTTTTGAGGTTTAGTTTTTGAGTTTTTCTAGAAAGCACTTTGTTGTATCAATTAAAAATAAATTAATCTCAATTGACATCATTAGTGATCGGTCCTTCAACTTTGATCGATAACAGCACTAAAATTTTCTTGACAACACTTCAAACGATTTGTCTTCCTTCATCTTTCTCGAGTGCCATCAAACAAAGTGAGAGATAATCATCTATCAAGTGCGCACACACAGCCATTCACTTACCGTTCGGCTTTTGATTGATTCTCAATTGGCAATCGATTGAAGATTGTAAAGAGTCATAAAGAGTGTTCGGTGCTATGTTGGAAATGGCATTCGCTGGATGGCGCGCTTTATTAGATCGGTTTTATGGAATTTTTGTTCGTGCAATAAAGTTGTTGATGAACAGCGCAAGAAAAACCGTTGATTGCATAAAGTCTTTTCATCGTTGACTTCATAGTAAAGCTTCTTACGACCCATTGTAAGTGATTGCTTCAACTCAACTCTCTGTTTCACTTCACAATGAATACGTCGATGCTTATGAAGGCTTGCATCATAAAAACGACTTCTCCATAATGAACGATAAAATCTTACACGCGCATCTTAATTAACTCCATTTAAATTCAGAAATCTTTTTGCACACAGTGCTTTCAAAGTCACTATGAAAAGTTCATGTCGATCATAACTAAGTACGAAGTCACTGTTGTGAAGTTGTATGTCCAAGCCATCAGTGAATTGACGGCGAGATTTTTTTGATGAATTAATATGAGACAAAAAAGATGGAGTCTAATTTAGTGTCGATTTCCTAACTGAAATCTTCGGCGATCGTAATTGCTTTGAAAGAAATTTGCCAGATGGTCGGGATCGTGTGCAGTGACGTCTTACTATAGTGGCTAGCCGGTTCATAAAATAGCATGAATACTTAACCGGTTAAAACTCTGAATCACGAAAAACTTTTCACTAACCCTTCGAACCGGTTCAAAACCAGCCAATTGAATCCATCCCTTCAGAAACTCAGTTCCCACACTTACAAAATCACCCGAACCACACGCTGTAGCCAGTAGAAAAAACAGTTGAACCAAACTCACCTCTGCGATACTCGTTTCGTAAGGCGCATTAACGAAAACTGGTGGATTGTCATTAACATCTGACACACGAACGATTATCGGAATGTTTCTATTACGGCTTGGCGTTGATTTAATTGTGCAAGAAATCTGTGAACGAACACAAAAAATTAATTTATGATTTCACTTGCTCCACATGCCTCCAGCTGGGATAGCGAGAGAGCGAACTAAACTTACCGTGAACTGAATGTGACTTAAATTATCCTTATCGCGATCAAGTGGATGGACCAGTTGTAAGAGTTTCCCGTTCAGCTTGAATAAATTATTGTTTCCTTCGGGAAAGTTGAGACCAAGTGTGATTTCGTCCTCCACGTCGCCGTGTATGGGTAGCTTTGGCGCGTTCTCATGAGAACCGATTGCTGGTCGCGGATAGAAGAGTAAGAAGAAGAGACATAATTAAGGCCTGGACGTTAATTCGACTCAAATTGAAAATTAAATTAACTCAGAACTTAACGACGCACACAAAGATCGTATCTGTTGCGTTGAACGAACCTGTGCCCCGTCAACTCCGCACATAAATCATTCTCTTATGATTAATAAATAATTAATTCGGATTTCTGTTTGCTTTTCTCTTAATCTCGATTCTTTATTCTCCTTTCGGTCCGAGCGTTCACCAGTCAAACTTGAAACGTGCCCCCATCGGCGTATTCGTAATTAATTAAGCGACCAGAAGTCCCGAGTGTTCTTTCTCTCGTTTCATTGTTCTCTAAGCTCAGTCAAGAAGGCAACAACGAGTCAAGTTTTCAAGACTGAGTCACCCACTGTGCGTGTTTAAGCAGCAAACTGCTTCCACAACAATTTAGGGATTATTGATGTTGTTTTGTGATGTCGGGAGATCATTCCACAGCAAAGCCCAAGCAAAGCGACTAATAGATTAATAATTAATTCTACTTTAATCACGATTTGAATTTCTTGTTTGTACATTGATTGGTGTTGTCTATGTTTATTGCGACAACCAGAAACCAAACTTGACTGTAAGGCGCGACAGGTATTCAGAAAAATCAGCAAATTATTTCCTATTTATGAATAGCTTGGGCTGTGCGGGAGTGATGTTGCATGCTATAATTAATTTTAATTATTCAGCTTCGAAAAGATTGTGCTTGAAATGCGTCAAAAAATTTTCAGAAGACCAGGATTCGAACTTACAGACTTTTTCACGGAATTATGTTCATTAAAGCAGAACAAGGCTCTGGGTCAAACAAGGCTCAAATAAACCAATTTAACAACAACAACATAAGCTTAGTAAAGTAATTCACAAGCTTTGGTTCTGATAAATAGAAAATGTCTTGATTTACTTTGTCATCAACTAAACTCAATCTTAAACTGCACTCAGCACAGTCGAAACATCACACTAATTTCCAAAATTTCACTGCAGCAAGAAAATTTCTTGCTATTTTACGCTGAAGGCTCGGAAAAACTTTCATTTTTTGACACGATTATCGAGAAGAAGTGTTTTTCTATTGTTTTTCTGCTTCTCTCCAAGCTTTTTATATCGCTATTGTGAAACTTCCAAGACTTACTCACATGCCTTAATCACTGCTATTACGAAATTTAGTAGCAGCTAAAATGATAATCTCAAAGAAAGCATCGCAATGAAAGGCCTCAAAATCTCTCACGATTATTTGTTACAAGAAAAAAGTGAAAAAGTTACAAAGAAAATGAAAAGCAGATTGAATCTGACAACTCGCAAAGTTGTCGTGGCTGAGATAAGCTCTTGACGTATTATCATCTTTTTCTCGAGCTATCGAACGAAAACATTACCAAAGCAATGGAGAAAAAAATATGATTTTCAATATGCCAACTGCAATTGCGAAACGAGCGTAGTCAGCCATAAAGATGAATACAAAATAAACTTAATCAAGAGGCAGTTGTGGCGGGGAGGGGCAGATCTGTTACAGTGCGTGCATGAAACTGCCAATAAACTTAAAGGAATTTACATTTTCATGACACATTCCATTTATGGGCAAAATTGAATTTCACTATTTCTGGCATCCTTTTTCGTCATCAGTTCAGTTGCGGTGCTTTCAAGAAGATTGTAATTTGCAATTCCGTTAATTTATGTTGCTTTATTGTTGATTGCGCCACTCGCTCTCTCTTGTCGTGAATATCAAAGGTCGCTTTCGATATTTTGAAGAGAATAATCGGAAAGGTTTCGAAAGTGAATACTTTGTGTGGCATCGTCGGAAACCCAACACTGCACCACTTTTAAAATTAACACATTTTCGTTTTTATCACTTGCAGTGACAAAAGTTGACGATTAATGACTCGCTATCAACTTACCATCACCGCGACTCTCTTCGATGTCAAGGATGATGTTGTTCTGGCCGGTTTCCGTCTCGCAAAGCTTCCCGTAGACCGTCATCACCATCAGCTGGTTGAACAGCACGAACAGAACTTTCGTTAGCAGCATTCGACGGCTGTTGAGTTTCCAGAGCCACATTGTCTGCGAGGTATTGAATGAATTGACGATGCATCCGACGCAGATGAGTGGAGTGAATAAATATGAAAATAAATGAAAATAATAAAAAAATTAATCAAAGTCGGTTTGGTCGGAGGTAAATGAGTTGACGGTCACAAGAGATTTGATTGATAATTTATGGTCATAAATTGAGTGAACACAGATTGGGATATTGAATAGGAATTGCGTTAATATGCAGGCTAATGCAGGGATACAAGGCTTTTGAGCTGATGTGTCACGACGGTAGTCTGTTCATGGCGTTTGAAGGCTTTTTGTTGACAAATCCTTAGCTTGGTGAGAGCTTGGTGATTTATTTCATAGAGTTATAGAAACTTTATAAATTCTTAGATGGTTTACAGTTCAATCAAACAAATGAAAACGAATCAATGTGTCAGAACCTTTTAAAATGAATCTTTTAAGTGAAAAGACTTCAAATTGTAAGGTTCAATTAACTTAGTAGGCAAGCAAGTTTAATAAACCATATAAATTCAAATTTTATAAGGTTTCGATTCTTTACAGTTCAAACATGAAAAACTTTATTCTTTCAACAAATTAGATTGACATTAAGTTGCATGAAAAACCTTTCAATTTAAAAATATCAAATATGCAGCATCTGCCTCGCCTTACAAGTAATAAAGTTTAAGACAAGCGTTAAAACAGTTTTTAAAGTTCTTGATAATTGAAAACGTTATGAAATCATTGTTATGAAATTTCCACGATATTTCATTTAATTTTATTGCCCATAACAATCTACTTTTCCACTCTGCATCTATGATTCTATGCTTAAAAAGCTTGTTAGTGTCCCACGACTTCTCGCAGTAGTGAAATCTCGCGCTGATGCAGGTGATGAAATCGCTCGTAAGCAGAACAATGCCATTCCCAGCTTGCTGGTGAATGAAATGTAGTGGAAAATTCCACAAATCTGAGCTAAGCGCGACTAGAGTCGTTCTTAATTCAGGTGTTTATTACTTTACAAGCATTTATGTCCATCATTTAGTGGGAAAATTTATGATAATGAATTTCCATAAATATAATAAATTTAATTGGCTCCGCTTTTTCCCTGCTTTTTTCTCACTCACGTCGTTCGGTGAAATAATTTCGCTATAAAATTAATTTTATTTAATTTGGTTTTTTCTCCAACGACCAGAGTTTGTAGCGATAAAATCGCGTAATACCGCTTTGGGTTCTCATGAGCCCCTCGTCTTTATTGTTAGACTCAGTCGCAGAGTTGAACGAAAATTTCATTAGTTGACGGGGATGGCCGGTGGTGACGTCATCAGATAAACACAATTAGTATTTTGAAGACATGGTTGAAGAAGCGGTTGCAGAACGTTGACGTCAAGTTTGCAGGCTAAATTCGAGTCAAACGACGTCTGACGTCACGAAAACACAGCAATTAAGAACGGATATCGATAATTAATTGTGGAAAAGAAGTCTTTGGTGTTCCTTGGGGCGATCTTTTGCCCGGTTTTTCTGTTACCACCAAAAATAATTGCTGTTGAAAAAATCTGCAGACGCCAACAAACCGATAAATATTAAAGTGTATCATTTCTTTCCTTCTCTTTGCTTCGCTTTTTATATCATTTGGACTTTTGATTCTTTTATTTCTTCTTCGGTCCGTTTTCCCAATAAAAGATCGAGCGAGAATTCTTTTATTATTTTAAATTCTTAATTATGAAGAATATATGGAAAAATAAGAAAACTGCCGAAAACGAAGATGATCACGTCTCGAGCGTGTTTTTCATATCAAGCGTTCAATTGTGTAGCCTGATAAGCAACACGAAACGTCACTGGGCAACGCCCTCAAACAGGAAAACTTTTTGGGTGTTCTGATCAGCATTAAAATGTAATAAAGTTTTCTCTTCCTTCTTTTTCCAGTCTTTTTTGGTTCAATTCACGAGAAAGTTCTTCTTTCTTCATGGTCGCTTCATGAACTCTTTGCGCGTACGACCCGCGAGTCAAGCGAAAAAGCGGTGAAAAAATATCTTCAAGTATCGATCGTGGGCTGGCAAGAGAGACTTTGTTTATTATTTGAGACTTTAATCGCATTTCTGGCCCAAATTTTCGCTCGCCAGCTTCGTCTTTCAAGATAAACGACGGAACAATTTCTCTTTTGATTCATGAAACATGAAAACATCATAACAGTGAAGCGATCTGATGCTTTCGGGAATTTAATCTCACGCAATCCTTAATTACGTCCAGCAATTCACAATAATTTCGACTCGACTCGGTTCTAAGAAACAGTAAAAGGCAATTTCCAAACAGCGCAGTAAATGATAAAAATTATTTCTAAAGATTAATTTATCGGTAATTGCGAACATACGAAGTTCGTATGTGGAAAATTGTTTCATATCTGCAGCCAGCGAGGCTAATTGCAAATTCCGCTGTTAGCCAATTCTTGATTCGGCTGCTACAAATTAAGCGGTGGCGGGCAAGTAGAACATGTTTGTCAAAAAAATAGTAACACGACGTCAAGCATATCGCGAGTTAATCGTAATCTGATTCAACAGACCCTAAATTAAGCGTTCCCTATCGAAGTCGAAAGTAAAACGAGGTGAATGGAAAATCAATTTACAGCGAATCGCTGAATGAGCGCGCGAGAAGTAGAAGAAAAAACACTTTACGCTAATTTTCTAGCGAGAACGAGATCAACAGTCGCTTTTGAATAGACTCGTAAAAAAGGCAAAGCGAGAGGTGTAATGGGTGTGTTTTTACCGTTGCGGAATGAAGTTTCGCGCGAAGACTCTTCGTGTTATCGGGAATCTATCGCTAATAGTTCTACTGCACTTGACGAATTGTGCAGGCTGAAGAATGTTTGTGGAATCATTGATTACAGGTACGATCAAGTTTAAGGTACTTTCGATGTCGAAATCGAATTGAAGGTTAAATTAAAGTGTCGCCAGAGGGTTGAATAAACAGTTTACTGCAAAAAAGTAGCTTCTAGGCTAGAACAAATTCAAACTGAACATTTTACTTGTCAATGATTGATTTTGAGGTTAAAATTGATTTACAACTTGTTCGTTAAGGGCACTAAGCTGCTAGAAGTTGCTTTAAGGTTTATAATTGAACAACAAAGTTCACTTAATTGATTTCTAGGTTAGAACTCACTAAAGTTTGTAACTTAAGGCAATATCCCAAATCGTCTGCCGAATGTTGACTTTGAGGTTAAAGTTAATAAAAAAATCTTTGTCGATAGAGGGTGACACACATGAAAAATCTTCTAAAATAACGCAGTGTATTTTAAATTGCTGCTTTTCTAACCCTAAATTACATCCTGCTAAACGTTGCACACTGAGTAGCAGATCAACTAGTTCAGTATCATTTACAAAGTGGTCTCTGAAGCTTATACTTTCACTGTCAAAACTTCGAAGTCCAGTAATTTACAGTTGTCACTGTACCGGACAGAACTTTATTCTTGATCACACCACCTTTTATTTGAAACCAACACGCTTCTGATCAACTTTTCATTAAGTTCATAGACGCGTTTACTTAATCCTGTTGAGACGATAAGATAGAACAGCCATTCCATTTAAAACCAACGATGTTCTGGTAGAAGACTGGATATCGAAGCATATTAAATGCGTTTTCACAAGACCTTGATTGCATACCATCTTGATTGAATGACCAGTGAAAGTGCGACTGTGAAGTTAGAATTTTATACGTATGCACCGTGTTTGTATGACGTCAATGCAGATATGAAGTAGTCTGAACAGAAGTTTGATCAAAAATAAAAGTAAACACCGGTGATCACCAGCCAAATGAGACCGAGAAGGTGCATGCAAGCTGGGTAATTGTCAATTACGATTTTTTTCAGAGTGTAGACCATTATTAATAACAAATGGAATGTTTTCCATTCCCGTCGTTCTTCTGGTTTGTAGAGAGATTATAAGTGCACCACTCGACAACACCGCCGACATGTAAACTTCTTTAACAAACAATTTTTCTAACAATCTTCTCGTATAGCTTTTTTCTTTTCTTTGAAAGTTAGTTCTCTCTTTTCTCCAACTAACGAGTGAAAACAGAAAGGCAGGCAACGCGAGTGAATATTTAAGTCACAGGTAATAATAAAAGAGAACCGTTATAAATATACAAAATACTTTAATTCAGCGAAGAATCGCCCATTACAAAAGCAGCGGAGAAAATTTGAAGAGATTCAGATCCTTTATGATTGAAATATCTGAAGGTTATTACGAGAATGTTCTCATGTCAAGAAGGCGTAAGAGAAAGACGGCTTAACCCAAATTCTCGAGCGACGATAACGTTTTGAAATATTCTCAAACTCCACGCAAAATCGCACCGGTGAATCACAGTGAAATTCCGGTCAATAACAAGGGCATCTGATCAATAAATCGTTTTTTTTATTGATTCATTAAAAGATATTGGCGCTTTGCATGACATTCTCGCAGCAGGATGTCGAACCATTTGGCTTCTAAATGCACAGCGCAGCAAGCTGACCTGGGACGCGTTAGGAGAAATGAAAATTAAGCTAATTTTTATGTATACGATACGTGATCGCAGTGCAGCAGACGGAAACGGACTTTTCAAGAGAAAATAACTTCTTTCTTGAGTATGAGATCCTGGGGGTGGGTGTGAGTTACGTCATTGTAATAAACTCGACATTTATTGAACCTGTTTTTCTGAATTCATTAAAATTCGGCGAAACTGGCAGATTTTGCGGTTTAGTTTGACATTTCTGAAATATTTCTGTGGAGATTTTCTACCAGTGATGTTTATCAGGTTTATTTCAAAGAACCAGATCTAAAATCATATCACACATGCCTAATGAACAGTCCCCAATATCAAAATCATAATTTTCATAAACACACATCGGCTGGAGAGTGATTCAAAAGTAACAGAAAAGAAAAGAAAGGAAATAATAAAATAATAAACTCTTTTCTTATTCAGTTCTCCAATCACCTGCTGTGATGAATTGTCTATATGGCGATGTTTAAAATCCAGTAAATGTCCGAAAAAATACTTTTCTCAAATATTTATTATTCTTCGAATGAAATATTGCTTTTAAATATTTGTTCGTATTAAGGTATAATTTATCAGTTTGCCGCTTACCGTGCCTCTCTGTCATTAACCAAAAAAAGGCCAAGACAATAAACTATTAGAGAAATGGCTAGTTAGAGTCAATGATGCTGTGGATTGAGATCAAATGCAGGAAATGTGGTCGGATGTCTTTGTGACACACGATATTTTGAATTTTGATCAAAAATCAAGCAATTAACCACATCCGGATGAGCGTTGAGCGCAACCTGCACTTTGAAAATGCTTAGATCTTCAATTCGGATCCGCATCAAAGAGGAAATGGAAACAAAATGATTAAATGAAGCATCTAGCAAGGACCGCGAGTTCGTCTGAACAGCTTCGACGAAGGAACCCGCAGATAATCTCATGCTGTGTACAACTAATGTGCACAACCAATGATTATCAAGCAAAAAACGTCTTTGCGCTAGAATGTTGAGGGTCGACAGCACAAGCGACAGACGATAATAGTGATGCATTCGACGAGGATTTTAATTAAATTTATCATTATGCAGCATAATCAATTTACCGCCTAGATTCTCCTTCTGTTATTAGCAGAAATCACGAAACGTGCCCAAGTAACTCGAGCGAGAGAAGCTTAACATTCCAAAGCCAGTGCAGAAACATCATTGCGCATCGGCGAGAACCGAAAACTAATTTATAAAGATATATAAATTACATTTAATCACGAAATCAATCATTTCAAATGCGATTATTTCACAGCGATGCAGAGCTTGTAGCGCGTCAAAGCCATGACTCACAAGCATCTCTTAAAAGAGACGACTTAAAAGGCTGCACCGCGCGACATCAGACACCAAAGGCAGCCAAAAAGGGTTCGCAAAAGGCAAAAACTCGCAACTTTGATTGTAATCCAACACTTACCATTTTTTGTGACGCTTTTTTGTGTGTTTTGTGCAGTGCACTCGACGCTTTTTTCCGCCTAACGGATGCCGACAGCGAGTAAAAGAAACTAATACGGTTCTCGGTGCTCGATTTTCAATCGTTCCTGGATCTGCCGGTTTCTTGTTCGATGCTGATCATAAAAATTGCGTTTAACACGGTTGATAATTTAATGTGCAAACTGCAGCCGACGAAGACGGTTAGGAGGTCTGTCTGACGAGAAGCGGTGGCCGATGGAATGGCAAATCATTGAACCATGTTCTGGTTAGCAATTTATCTCATCTATCGCGCTATGGAAATTCTTCGTCTTTTGTTTCGTCGACTTTTCGCACTAAAAAACTTTCTTTATCTCTTCAGGGGCTTCCAGTGATCAACTTTGCCGGTCTGTTTAAGGCTATTCAAAGGCTGTTCTAATAAGCGCTTGCGGTTTAGTTCAATTTATCAAACAAACACTCAATAGCACCGAGAGACTTATCATAAATCTATGTATTGGATTTTTCTCTCGCTATTTTCACTGCACAATTACTTCTCGTTTTACTGCCACAATTCAATTCTTCTACAAAACTCGCGTTTGCAGTCGATCGCAACGTATCGCTTTCCTTTCCGTGCTTTTCTTCGTTTCTTCTCAATCGAACAAGTAAACGCGCGCAATTTGGACCGCAAATCAATTATTTTCCATCCCAGCTTGAGCCGTTTGATGTGCAAAATGCGAATGCCGACTTTTGTCGAGCCGAAACGCGAACGTAAACACGAGACAAGGCAAAAGAGAGCTTTTGATGTTTATTCATCACACAACATTGCCATTTTGTCTGTCACTCGCGATCATCTCATGATATCTGAAAGGAAACAAGAATGAAATTCAAATTTAATTTGATTTAATTTCAATGTGCAGTGATGTTTATGCACAGCAACACATCATGAGATTCTGCCGTTTATAAGCTTTTGATGAATGAAACGGACAAAAATAAATGTATTTAAACATCAATCAAAAACGCGTATTGTTGTGCCTGCCTGCTTGTATCTCTACCCTCCATCGGCTTGACTTTGGCTTTGGCCAAACGACGACAACAATCGAAACGTGGCAATAAACAAGATTCTTCTCTTATTTTAGTAAGACTGAAACCAAAACCGCAAAAAGAGGTTTACAGAGCGACTGTACAAAGGAGTCATGAACAGCCAAGGTTACAAATTGAAGTTTTTCAGTTCTCCGCATCGCCTGCAGTCGAAGCATTCACTTCGATTTCGGATGTTTCGTGTGATAAAGCTTGAAGAATGTTGACAGCTAGTCAAACTAAAGCGTCAGCGAGTCTGCTTGTTAACAAGCCGTTCGTGCATAAATTAAAGTGCACACAACTTCGGCACAGGCCTGAATCGACGTCTCGGCTCAAGTCTTATTTGCGCTCGCTTAATCTACAAGATTTTCTCCATCTAACATTGTAAGCAGAGTCGAGCAACGAGAGGAAAGAAATCCCCGTGTAGGTGTCATTAATCGTTTATTATACAGTTTTTTGTCTTTTCTCGTTCTAAACCAGATTTAATTTCCAAGAAACCTCTTTTATATGCAAATTTTTTCATGGTATAGCCGTGATGTTGAAATAAAACAGCCAAAAGCAGTGAACGCCGCAAAAAATATCGCATAACGACAGCAACGCGCGATTGCCGCAGAACTCAAGCTTGAGCGAAGGAAAAATAGGAAAAAAAATTGAAGCAGGTGCCAAGATTGAAAAAAATAATATTTATTATTAAAGTCATTATTAGCAAATGCGTGATTGTAGATTTAAGACAATGTGCACTTGCGATAAGTCTTGTGTGCTACACTAAAAAATGTTTTCGCTCGATCGAAACTAGTTTTTCCAGTCAAATCCCGTAAAGTAGAGTTATCTGAAGCGAAATATTCATAAGTTTCTAATGCTAGTGCATTTTCGGGGCGTGTACAGCAGTGACGTAGACTAAAAATATTTTAACTTTTTCTTATGATGTTGTTGTTCCAACAAGGCGTAATAGACTGTTGAAATGAATTTTCATAAAAAGTTGAGGTTAGAATGCAACTTGGCAGGCTATACAGCACTATTTTAAGGTTATGCCTGACGGTTTAAGGTTATTTACAAGTGTCAAATCTCTCAAGCATAATCTACTAGACGTTACTTTTATGATGACCTAATGTGACATCCTTGCTTGCATCGTTAGCTTGCATCAACTTTGCAAAATGTCATCTTAAAGCGTCAATGAAGTGTCAGTAGTAAACACTGTGAGATTTGCAATGATTCCTGTATAAGCTTCTTGCAATAAACCTTCAAACATCACCTCCAAACAGCCCCAAAGTATCGCTTAACGTATCTTTAAACAATTGCGCAACGAAAAGAACTGAAAACAGTTTTCTCGCTGCAGCACGGTGTGCTTTTTGATATCTTTGTTCTCCACTTTTTCAAATTTTGCATAAAAATCGCATAAATTGTGTAAATTTTCAACACCAATAATTGCCTGTTTATGATTTACTTTGATGCAAATGAAGTTGTTAAAGTTTCGTGTTTGTAAAAGTCGTCTTCAAACCCTTGGCTGCACCAAAAATTCCTTTGTTAAATGAGTAAAATTGACTAATTTACTGCGTTAATCTTCGTTAAAAAGTCTTCGTCTTCGACAACATTTTATAAATTGATGGGCTTGACACGCCAAAATTGCATGAAAAGTAACAAAACATTGTGGCATTTTGTTGTGCAGCAAGGGAACTTGCCAAAGATTCAATCTTGTGGAATGTCTCTGGTTGTCCGTGGGGTTATTGCAAGAAATGCGTGGTGAAGTTTGCATTTTGACAAAATAAATGTTTTGCTGCAATTAAGTGAACAAAAGACTGTTGTTAAGTTGCGCTTTCGGGTGATGTTGCAGGCAGACGACGCCAATTTGTGTTCTGGGAAACAAAATGCATTAAAGTTGCGTTCCTTAGGGAGTGTTTTCTCAGGAAACTCTAATGATGATCGGTGCCGATAATTTTTCACAAGAATGTCCGTCGAGTTGGTTGCACTCTTTCGCTGCAACGCTTACAAAAATTCGCCCGGAAGATTTCTTTGATGTCTTCCCAAAACTCTTAATTTCCACGAATCGATTCCGAGTAATAAATGTGACGCGTTGGTCATCATCGTCGAGTGATCTCAGCATCTAAGGTTTTCACCGATTGCTTTGTCGACGCTTTTTGCTTGCCGGTTCTGTTTTGTTCGTCCCGCAGACATCAAATTATTGTCAATTATATCAATTGGCCCAGAAGCACTCAACGCGAAACACTGAAGAAGCTGATGAAGGCGAACGGTTACAAAGAACTAACAAGAAAATTAGAAAATTGCGATCGCTTTTGTGTCCCCTCATCTTCTTCGCAACTCCTTTTTCTATTGAATCCGCGTTTGCAATCAAATGTCAATCAAGAAATGTAACATTTCTCCGTTAGACAGCAGAACAATTTGATGTTGTGATTATTCTCGTTTTCTTCGCCTTCTCTCGTCGTTAGACGCTGAAGTCACCGCATCGAGAGAGATTTCTGTATGGCGAATGGCATGTCATACAATATTTGCTTATTCTTGGACGCCCCGAAACGACAATTGCTGGGTTTTCTGCGTTGAAGTAAAGCAGTAATTGTTTCTTCATGTCTTCAAATAGAAAATTATGCCATTAAGCATCGTTTTCGAGCTCGAAAAGCGAGCGGAGAACGAGAATAAACAAAAATTAGCGATTGTTAGGCGAAGACTTAAGGAATGTGTTTTTCTAAACATCGCGCAATTACAAATTTGTTTCATTTCTTTTCTTTCTGCCGAGCGATGAGATAAACACAAGTTCAAGGAATGGCTTTCGTATGAGAAAATAAATTAAAGTTATCAGCCCCATCTTAACGGTGAACGACGCCTCATAAAAACGCTTTTCTTTCTATTTTTGTTAAAGAACATCGCCAGTCGTCTAACCGAAGAATCATAACGCGATAAAATTTATTGCAAAAAAGAAAACATAAAGAATTAAAATTGTTTTCTATGCTTTTGGGAGATGTTCATAAGTGATACGACTTGTGAACTAATTGAAAATTAACTTCACAAATGAAGCAATTTTAAAACGATTTGTTAAACTTTTCTAAGTTTTATTAAACATTTGTTAAGAAAAGCGTAAATTTCTGAGCAATTCAACGCATTCACGTCACTTTACTACGCCCCCATCTCATTTCATCCGTGAATAGCCTATAGAAGAAAGCTTAATTATGAATTTATTTCTTATATTGCATCAAATAAGCATTTACGACGAGTCGTCATTTCGTAAATTGATGACGGCCGTAGATGTTTTATAGGTGAGAAATTAACTGTGAATCTTTCTATTTTTCTTTTCTTGGCCCTTAACTGCTTTCTCGCCAGCATTTTTGAGCTTTTGTGCGT
>JPYR01000172.1:78011-89616 GCA_000775305.1 Belgica antarctica
TTGTGGAAAATTTTCGATCATAGAAGATGTCAGAACATTTATTTCCACATTTTTTGAGACTCGTAATTCACGGATTCATGCTTTCGCGTATACGACCAGAAAATCTCATACAAAAAAGTGTCTCGATATCATCATCATCATCATCAGGCTGAGGTGAGTGTAGTCGAGGTTCAGAGTCCTCGTGTGACTACACTCCAAGGCGTTGAGACAATTGTCCCGCTACGCCCCTCTTTATTCGAGAGTCTTTAAGTCACTTTCCGTTAGATAGAGTTCTTTGAATACCTCTAGCCTAGCGGACCATGTTCTTGGTGCTTGGCATTTACATAGATGTATGAAGTTTTCTTCGCCTTCATTGCAAAATCTGCAGCTGTTACTTTCTGCTTTTCCGATCTTTTCCAGTTGTTGTTTAAGACAATTGTGTCCAGTAATAAGGCCTATGTAGGCTCGAATGTTCTTCTTCGACATTTTTAAGATGTTTTTCGTGTGGCTGGAGTCATATGATGAGATGAAGGATTTTGAGTGTCTCGATATAAAGTATAGGCAAAGTGTTCGCCAGTAGAAAATCTCATACAAAAAAGTGTCTCGATATAAAGTATAGGCAGTGTTCGCCAGAGAAACGAGGTAGATGCGAAAACATTTGGAAGCGTGCTAAAAACAGACATGATGGCACAATTTGTTTGATTGAACGATCTTCGAAGCGTATCAATTATGTTTCATTTTCCTGGATAGCTAAACAAGTGAACAACATTTCAGAAGGAACGAAACAAATTTCGACATCTTGAGAGTGATAAATTCATCTCGGAAATGTTTGTTTAATAGTTTCTAATTAAATGAATTGCTTAAGAAATTCCAATGCTGGTTTCAGCATCGCTAATTGTTTTTGCATTCCTGTTAATGGCTCAACACAATGTTTCATTTGGCAATGGTAAGAGATTTGGGTACTTACACAAACATTGAAGCTTTGATATTCCAGCTGTAAACTCAAATTTTGAACAGGTCGAACTAGAAGTTTTTTTGCAAGTCCCTAACATTTTGTGTCAACGGTCATCCTTTAAAGAGAATCTTTTGTTTTTGTAAAAATGCGTTGTTCAAACGGTCTTGAAATTCATTTTATTTCTTCTGCCAAGAAAGGACTCTTCGGTGTAATGAATTTTTAATTTGTTTTTGTGAGATGGCTTCAGGCCACGTGAAAAAACTCGGATTCTTTCGACAGCAGCCACAAAAAAAATCGTGTTTTCATCAACAGTGGACACATTTCGCAGGTCCGTGACAGATTCCAAAACATTCTGCAGCTTCCACAAATCTACCTGAATCCACTCATCGCCCTGCGCAAGAAAACGCCATTAAAACGATGATTAAATTCAACAAAGCACATAAAATAGCTTTAAAAAGATATAAACATTTACGACAGCGAACAACTTTGACGACGGTGATATCACGGGAGATGATTTGAAAATCCTTCGAGTGGAAGTAATTTGCCAAAATTAGCATCTCATCTCGAGCCGTTTTTTTGCATAAGGCCCTCAAAGCAAATGCGTCTGGATGACAAGTTCACACCGTCTCTTCACAGAATAGCTTCTAGATTGAGCTAATCTATAAACGCATAGCAAGTAATAGAATGAAAATATTTGATTTACCCGAAAAATAAATTTCCATAAATTTTCGCTTTTTTCCTTCTCTTTTGTAGAGCGAGTCATGAGATTTCACGACAATAGACTACGAGAGTGTAAATCAGAAAATTGAGATAGAAGTATGATAAAATTTCGCAGATTAAATCATCATTTCAACAACGTTACGGGAAACGTGATTACTTTTAATCGTTTACCTTTTCTTTCGTTTAATTTTGAAAGCTTTTGCGACTCAATTCAAGACTTCAATCAATTTTTTATTCATGATAATTATTTCAGCAATGATTAAATTAATTAAAGCCTCAAACTTAAGCGTTTGCACTGAAACTAAAAGAGACGTTATGAATTTTAAATGCGACCTTTTCATCCTATCTAATCTAATGAAGTGAGTTTTGAGTGCTGAAAAGGTTAAAGGAGATTTTGAGTGCGCACATACTTTGTTTCCAATTTACATAATTTTGTAACAACTTCAATTAAACGGAGAAATGTGCTTCGATTTTTGTTTTAACTTGTGGACTGGAAGAAATTTGAAAAAAAAAGAAATAAGAGTAAAGTGAACAAAAAAAAAATCGAACTAATAATGTGTGTGCAATTGTTTCAATAATGTATTTATTGTTTGATTTTTAAAAGTTTGCGTCTGACTGCTGTAACTTTTAAAGCACAACTTTAAGTCAGCTTTACATTCTTACTGAAATCTGATTTCTCTTAATTAGCGACTTTAAACATCAACTCAAAGACACGTGTCTGCTTTATTGTGTATTCTTCATAGTTCATTAAGAAACGTCTGTTTGCTTTGAAGAAAATTAAACTCACAAAGTGTTGAATTAATAATGACTGGGAACATACCTTGAGTGTTTTTTTTGTTGCCTTTTTGGGATTTTCCACTTTGCACTTGAAAATCGTCTTAGAGATATCAAAACAAGTCCTTAATGGAGCGTTTCATCGTCAGTCTCTGACGAATCTGCAAACACATGGAACATAAATCACTTCATAAACAAAGGCTCATGAAATGCGTGTTCACGCAATAAAAAACAAATTTATCTAAATGCGTTGTAAACAGTTTTAGCTTTAAAATTATTTTGACGGCAAGTTTTGGAATCAAATCATTGAAAAGCCAAACGTTTTATTTCATCTAGATGAAACATAGAGTCAGAAATTACATTTTTGAAAGTCAAGTTTAGAATTTTCGGCTTCAACTTGATCCGGAAGCAACGATGTGATGTTTCCTTTAATTTCACTGTTTGCTACACAATTCAGGTATACTGTTACTTCATCAGTTTATTCTGCTCGAGAGTGCAGCTAGGATCGTGACAAGCGTTAGTTCCCGGAACATGCAAATGCAACTGATCAAACTTTTTTACTAGTTATGACTTGCTGAAAGCTTATCTCATGAGATTCTGCATATTTGTAGCACTTTTCACTTGAGAGTGATAAAAACGAGAGTTTAATGTTCGTGTTGGGAAGCTGGGATAATATTTACAATATTCCGAATGATGAAAGTCGTGAGACAACTTCAATAAATCATGTTTGCTAACGTTCGGTCTGATCCTAAGTCAACATTGCCAAAAGAGCTTTTGTTTCACTTTCCAAGTAAATTTAATGAAGATAGAAAACGTGAACAATTAATTTTTGATGTGCCAATAAAACATTTAAATGATCAAATATTCAATCACTCAAGGAATTTAGTTTCCTTTCAAGCTGTGCGTCTAAGTTCAACAAACGCAAGTTCAGATTTTGCTTCTTCAAGTCTTTAATTAACGACTCGATTCCTTTGAGGGACGTGTAGTCGAGCGAAGATATCATCATACAGTCAACAGTAACGTGCAGTTTGAAGTCAGTTGTGATCAAGGCGCGATTGATTTTCTCTCTTAAGAAGTCGACGCCTGGAAACTCCAGCCCTGAAGATGGTTTCGTGTAAATACAAAGCTGTTGATCTATAGTCTGCAAATAGAGTGTTTGAATCAGAACGATTTCGATTGACGAAAATAGAATTACTTTCTCGATATACACCAAAATCTTTGGTCGTGCCGATTTGACTAGAATGTGAAGGATGCTGACACCTACGCCAAATAGTAATCCAATTTCGATCCCCAAGCCCACGCACACCAGAATGCATCCGATCCATGAAGCAAAATCTATTTTACTTGTTCTCCAAAGCCGCTTTGAAATATCAAAGTCAACCTGAAAATAATTCCAATTAAAACAAAGCGAAGAGAAGTTTGCTTGTGCTCACCAACGATAAAACTGCACAGATAAGAATAGCTGCGAGCGTCGTCTTTGGAATGTAGTTGAAATATGGCGCCAATAAAGTCAATGCTAACAAAGCCATAATTGCACTGTAAATGCCTGACAAGGGAGTTGCGACATTGCTTGCATGTGACACAGCAGAACGTGTGAAAGCGCCGCATGTCGGAATCGATTTAAAAAATGCTTTTCAAATTGGAATTTCAGTTGATTGTAAGATTCTCAAAAATTAAACAAGTAAAAAATTACCTCCAAGAAAGTTTGCTACTCCCAAAGCTATCATTTCTTGTGATGCGTCGACTATTTTACCCGAAGCTGTGTAAAAGAAAAAAGATTATGCAATTTCAATGGCGAGGAGTGATTTTCTAGGAAATTTAGAAGCTTTTGAGGTTTTCGATTCAGATACAAGACTGGAAATAATGTTCTGAAAATTTCCATCTACTGGTAAAGATCCAACATGATTAGATTCTTGAAAATTTTTCTCTGGTTTAATTAAAAATTTTGTCAAAAATTTCATACATAACATTATTTCTACTTACTGAATGATTTTGCAATTGCGACGTTCGCTAAAACGGATACCAGAGGTAGCAGTAACAGGCCCGATCCAATGTCACTGCAGATTTCCATAAAACTGACGGTGCTATTGTTTCTTTCCACGCTGAAATCAGGCAATGTGAACTTCGGCAAACCCGGATCGACCTTTTCCGACAGTTTAAACGGCACTTCTTCATAGTGAAGAGAGAGTAGGTAGGCAAAGAACGACGTCAGGAGAACAATCAGTGCATTTCTCGAAATACTGAGATAGAATAAAGCTTTCTTGATGACTGCGCTTGACGGTCGGTCTTCGGACAATTTTATGTCCTTGATGCTTTTGCAGAACAGTAGAAAAACTATCGCAAAACTCCCCACTGCAGCATCACCTAGCTTCACTTGTTTTAAGTTCTCAACAAGTTTCACTATTGTCATCGGAAAGCTCTTTGCAGAAAACTCGATTCCCAACAGGTTCTTAAGTTGAGCGATGATAATAATTAAAGATGTCGAAGTTGAAAATGACGAGACGACGGGTGATGAGATGAAATCGACAATGAATCCAAGTCTCAAGACTCCCATCAAAAACTCCACGCAACCGCACACAAAAGTCATGAGAATTACATACTCAACCGGCTTCTTGAAGGTATACGAGACGGTGATTATAGACATGAGTGATGTTGGCCCAATTGAAACCTCTTTGACAGTACCTAGCAACATGTACACTATTGATCCCATGAAAGCTGAATACAAACCGTATTGAGCAGGCACGTTGGCCAAGTTTGCATAAGCTATGCTCTGAGGCACCATCATTAAACCAATCGTCACCCCAGCAATCAAATCTCGAATTGCTTTTGACCTGTCGTACTCTGGCAACCAAGTTAAAATGTAAATTCGTCGACGAAGAAACTTTTTCGCCCTTGCTTCCCAGCTTGAGTCTTTTTGTCTTCCAAAGTCTTCAATAGCAGTTCGTTCGCAATTTAATTTCACTAATTCCAAGTCGTTTTCACCCGAGCGCGACATTGTTAACCGATCAAGAGCAAAGCTAAACTATGAATAACTTAATTTGAATGAACTAAGCGCGACTAGTGATGATGATACGTTATCTGAACGACACAATTCTTGAACTAAATTGCATGCCTATTTGAATTTACGATCTACGTGTGGAATTAAAAAGGTTTTTTATCAATCTGATAAGAGTCTTCAGTGATGAAGCCCTCAATGGAGCGGGTAAGCTTAGCAAGAGCAATAAAAATACGTTCAAGTAGATTCAGGTCCAGCTTGTCATTGGATTTGCGATCAATGCTTTCCTTCGCTGAAACCATTAACACTTGCTTGGTTGAATTTTAGATTTCATCACAAGAAATGTTTTAAAGCAAACACATAAAGTTTTTATTAAATGTATCTTGTTTACTGTACATTTGTGGGTTTTTGTAGGTCCTTGAGAGTATAGCTTGAATGCTGAATTTGTGAATATTTTCATAGTCTGAATGTTCTTACAATATTGCTGGAGAATGCAATAAAGATATGGGGGATGGTTTTAGACGAGTTTAAGATGGAGAGTGTAAGGCGATCCTTTAAATTTTTATACTTTTTTGTGATGCTTCATAGATTTACAAATCATAAACTTCGAAGTTTCTAAGAAATGAATTTTAAGTTCATTGGGAAAAGATTACGAACTTGATTGATTTTAATGCCCATCACCGTAATTTGACTTCAAAAGATTGATTCAACATTATTATCTTAATTTATTCAAAGTACAGGGTTATTGGAAGTATTTTACAAGATTTAAAAGCTCGTGTTTTAAACATTGATCAAAATACAATTGAGAGCTATTTATATTTAGAAAAGGTCGAGTTTAGCTTCTTTTTTTGTTCAGGGAGGTCTCATTTTGAATTCTTTCGGCGCACGGTTTTGACCCGGTTTCCAATTTTCCTAGAAACGTTTTGACTCGTCACAACCGTCTTGAAATTATAAACAGTGTTGAGCTTTAAATTTCGACTTACCTTTTATTTTAGTGTTCAAGTTTAAAATTCTAAGACAAACCTCATGAAAATATAATTATTAGGCTAATAATCTAATCTAATAATTTGAAAACCTTTTTCTGATAAATGTTTACCCAACAACCCAACAAACAATTTGGATTTTCGAGCTTTCCGAGAACTCTTTAAGATAAAAGACCAATCAAGCAGAAAGAATAACGAGCAATTACTGCCTCTCTTTTGAATGTTTTTACTTCTGTTATCCCCAAACTTTTGTGATCTCATTAAAAGAAAGAAATTCTTTCCTTGAGAAACCATTGAGAGTGAAACCGTCAATTGGAAACAAAGACGTGTTTTCTGTTTTGTTTGATGCTCAATTGAAACGTTTGCGTGATTGATTTTCGTGGAACTCGGATTAAACTCATATCGATTTCAATTCGTTGCAACGCTTTTGAGAGAAGAACTTCGAAGAAAAATTAATTGAAGAGATTGAAAAGATGTACTCGACTCCACGAAAGTTTTCTCGCATACCATCAGATATCATCCAACCGCTGTTGGATTTGCGACTTTAAGCAATCTTTTTTCAGCCCCGTTCAGTAACAACGAGCTCTTTAAAGCTCTGATTCAGAGATAAAGCGCAAAAGAACCTGTTGGAGCTAGTTTCAACATTTCAATCTGCGCATGAGCGGCCGACAGCTATTCCAATGATGCACTGGAAACCTGAACAAGAAACAAAACATCGCAGCAAGGCTGGCAAGTAATCACTGTAACAAATACCCGTAAGCACAGATAATTAAGCTAGAACATAATTCTTCCAAGAACATTCCCAAATGACATTCATTTGATATGGCTTCGTTTGATACTAAGCGTTAATAACAAAGACTATGGGAGTTGAACATAATATGTATCAGATTTTCAGCAGTCTGGGCAAAGTTTACTGCGGGAAATCAAGCAAAAAATCGACAGCATGTGGCGTTGCCTCAGCAGGAAATAAAATTGCTACACAATCTTTACGTCAACATAATTTTTTTCTTCACCATGCAGCTCATAAATTAACGTCGTCATGAGTTGGTGTTAATTTTCACTTTGTTGTTCAAAGCTGCTGGATCTGCTTGTTAGGGATTTGCTTGGATCTAAGTTCCTGAAAGCTTGAGTGAGACTTTTTACACCTTCTGATGATGAAGAAAACTTAGGAGTATGAAAGTCGCGCCTTGAGGCTAGATTGAAGTAAATTTGAATGTCAAAGTTTTTGTTCAGAAACTTGAAAAAAGCAACAAAACTGCTTGCAAAACACCTTCCGGTTCAGAAAAATAAACTGAATAGTAACCCAGAGTCGAAGCTAATAAATCTTTCTGTTGATAGTACAATCATGAAACTTCATTAAGGTCGGACTCAATACAGAATTTTACAGCGTGAAGCTATTTATTTCAAAGAAAACTGAAAACTTTATTTCCACTCACCACGAAACTTAGTTGGATAATAAACTTTCGCAAATAGTGAATTTTTCTATTCTCGCTCCTGTTGCAATATCTTCAAAGGAGGTTTTTGACTCTCGAGGGAAGTTGTTACAAAGTTGGATGATCGTGTTTTGCTGCTAAAGAATTTCCGATTTAAGTTTGTTTTCCATTTTTCTTGTAGAAAGTTACAAGAGAACGGAAAACAGAAAACAATTATATAATTTTTAATGAATCATCTGTTGGCTATTTTTGTGTATTGCAATTTGCTCAAAGAAATGCTTTTTTTGATGTTTTTATTTTCCAGGCTAATAGTTTTTATTTTCAACACAAGCGAGTTTTCAATTTCGAAGCAACTTTAGAGTGAATGAAAACGAGTAATGTGACTTAACATACAGACCACCCTTTTCAATTCCGTTTGTTTGTTGGACATTTGTTGAGTTTCTTTTGAAAACTGACCAACTGGGTCACATAATTAAACGTAATGAATTCTGCTCAACTCCCACCAAAAGAAAACAAGCTTGCAGCGATGTAAATGTTGAAAAGTGTAGCTCAAAACTTTTTATGCTTGATTTAAAATTGTTTTTTTCGAGACATTCCAAATGAAATATTTCATTCAGCTAGGTACTAGCAAAAAGCTTATATTGAATCGAACCAAATGGAAAAAAAAGTAAAGAAATAAATCACATTTAAAAACATTCCTTTTGCGACTGGAACCATGGGATGATATCCGGACGAAAGATCTCCGTACGAAAAAGTACCGGAAAAAGTGATCTATTCGGAAAATTTCCGGAAGATTTCAAATCCAAAACCGTTAAATATTGTTTTTGTGCCGCACCGTCTTTTCCCAGCAGAAGCATGAAATCATGTTTTATGATTTCCACTCATTTTATGCGGAAACAATGCCAAGGGATGTTTCAGAATCTACCTGATGTTTTATACAAATACAAAACAAAATCGTTCCTTTTCCTGAATTCACATGCTGGTTAACATGGTGTTGGTCTTGTTTACCTGGAGCGCGAGAATATTTTAGTGAAAAGTTTGTTTCGTTGTGCGACTGGAACACGATTAAAGGGTCATTGAACAATTAATTAACGTATAAGAGAGCATTTGCTACCCGAGCAGCATGGAGGTGAGTCGGTAAAAGCCTTTTTGAGCTGAAATAGTGTTCAGAACATTAACGGATTTTCGGTTTTTGAAAACCCAGAACTTTTCCGTACGAAACTCTTTCGCCCAGAACTTTTCCGTACGGAACCCTTTCACCCGGATATCATCCCATAGTTCCTTTGCGACTGCGCTGAAGTTATCGGTAAAAAACAAGTGCACTTGTTTTGCACTCGCGTTGCACCAGAATCACAATATCCATGCGATTCACATGGTTTTCGCACTTTTTTTGCACCTGCACCAGCACTTGTTTTACACTTTTTTTGCACTTGCACCAGCACTTGTTTCGCACTTGTTTTGCACCTGTTTTGCACTTGTTTTGCACTTGCACCAGCACTTGTTCTGCACTTTTTTTTGCACTTGTATTGCACTTTTTTTACACCTGCACCAGCACTTGTTTTGCACTTTTTAGGCACTTAGAATAGCGGTTTATTTTAAAATGGGAAATTAAATGCAGCAAGCCACTCAGTACGAATACATCTGTCAAGGAATCAAGTTAAATTTTCAAAAATGTCATGTGAAGTTTTAACATTAATGTTGGCAGACAGTTTTCACGAAGGATGTGAAAATGACAGCAGATGAAGTCCGACTTGAGCTTTTGAGTAAATTATCGGGATTTATTATAATCACATCAACGAACGCACAAAAATTCGACTTCAATTTATTTATAATGTGATTGTAAACAATACAGTGCAAAAATTTTAACTTCGGATTGAGTAAAAGGAAGTGTTTTGCCGATCTTTGTGAAATCAAACACAGAAAACGGTAAAAGATTACTTCGACAGTATAAAATACCGCAAACTACAGTATAAAATACTGCAGTATATTTAAAATACTGAGAGAATTATGAACTGTTGTCTAAAATCTTTAAAAATGCCAATCTGCAAATGTTTTTTGGTAAACAGCATGTAAAGTTTTTGCGACAAAACTGGTTAAATTTACGAAATAAAATGTCATTATCGGTTTTGAAAGTAGCCAAGCCAAATAGAACAATAGCAACTTTCGCTGGGAATGTAAACGATCGTTCAGATACCAGTTAGGCATATGTTTTTAAAGCTGTGCAAAACAGGTGCAAAACAAGTGCAAAACAAGTGCAAAACAGGTGCAAATCAAGTGCTGCTGCAGGTGCAAAACAAGTGCAAAAAATTGCAAAACGTCAACTCATCTCGCTCATAACAACAGAATTTTCTACACAAATTTGTTAGACTCATAAATTCTGTGAAACAAGGTAAGGTCGAGGTGGTATTATCCAGCATGAGTGAAATATTTTTAAATTTATTGATTTGATTATGGTATTTTCTTCAAATGTGTAAAGAGTTTTTTTTACACACACCGGAATAGAGCCAAGATTAATGACAGGGGAAATAGCCGGAAAGGAATTTATTATTTTTTATTTTAATCCATGTTTACACCACAGTTTGCAAGTTATTTTTGCTTCGGGAAATATTTTCCATCACATATAGTAAAATTATGTGAAAATCTAAACGTTTTCAAGGCACGTTTTCTCATCAAATGTTTTCGACCCTAATGAAAAAGTTATGAATTTAATTTAAACATCATAATTTGGTTGTTTCCAGCGTCGAGCGGTATTTCGTTATTTAATTAAAGGCTTAAAAAGTTTGTTAAATTTAGAATGCAAACAAAACCTAATCAACTGAAAGCAGCCTGAAAATTCATCGACCGTAAATAGTAACAACGGTTAATGTACAATCAAGAAGGCGTAATATTTTCTCTGGGATTACGCAAATATTTGCATAATTGATGATTGCAAAATAGATTCATGGCAGATAAACCACTAAAGAATTCCTTTCTAGCCACAGATTTCGTACTGGAAGCTCTTTCAGACACCGAGAGCTTTTCTCATTTGAATTGAAAACTTTTTGCGGCGAGTAAAAAGGTTTTAAAAAGTTTTGATTAGATTGGACCTGTTCATCAATTGAGTGGACGACTTATTAATTGAAAAACTTGAAGGCACTTTTTGCACACCTTATTTTGAGTCGACAAGGATTATCTGATCAGATTAAAAGTATGGAAAGTACTCTGGTAAATCAAATTAAACAGTGTATCACGCTTTGTGTTTCAATAAAAAGTGTTTTCTTTTTCAAACTCATATAATTCTAAAGTGACTTAACACAGGTCAGTTCCCGATAAAAAAATTCTTTCTCAAGCAAAGATTCTTTCAATCTCGTGTAGATGAAAAGTTTTCAGTATTATAAAATTTATAGTTCGTTGCTTTCACTAAAAGCTTTGTTGGTTTTAACATAGCCGCTGTCATAAAATGAAATTCTTGCAATAGCGACGACATTCCAGTGAGAACGAAAATTTAATAAACTCTTTGTTCATCAGCTCGATCGTAAAAGCTTTTAAAGCCACTTAGAAAATTTGATTCACAGGATCGAGATTTTATGGCTAATCCCACGGTGTCCGTTTTAGACCATTAGCCTAACATAACTTTCAATCATTTATGTATAGCTTCAATTCACCTGTAAACCTGTGATGTCTTCTTTTGTGTTCGTATGCTTAGTGCAAATAAACCAGGGTCTCGTAGCAGAAGCAATTGGAAGCAATTGGTTTTTCAGAAGCAGAAGCAGAATCAGAAGCAAAA
>JPYR01000172.1:89632-99966 GCA_000775305.1 Belgica antarctica
TGTTTTCCAGTGTTGCACTCGATATAAAAAGTGTCTTAGTCACTGAAGTGTCAGCTGAAAGACTTTTCTCACATTTGAATTACATCATGAACAAATATCGTAAATGCTTCTAATGATTGTTACTGTGGTGCTTCCGGATCTAAATTTTGCTTTTTAGGAAGACTATCTGGGGTTGCTTGGCTCATTACGCGAGGTTTGCTAGATCATCCCGATGGTTCAGCAGTGATTCCTAATCATCAGGTGCGTAAGCCTCTTGCCTGTGTGGATGTACTACGCGACGCGTTTGCACCACAGAGCTTTGACTTAGTCAAACACCAGAGCAGGTATATGAGGTCTTGAGGGTAGCAGTAACTTGTCCACGAAGCCCGTTCGGGTGGAGATGAGAGCTTGTCACTGGCCCCAGAACAAGCCGAATCAATCAATCAACATGCTTGGACTATAGTTTGCTAGAAAACATCCTCTTCCTGCGCATGAACAAAAAGTTCTATTCGAAATCTGCGTGATCAAAAAAAATCATGGCTCTTTCACTCTTATTTAAACTTATGAACAAATTATATTATACAGTAAGTTTGAAAACATTTTTTTTTCAGCAATAGAAGCAGAAGCAAAATTTTGACTTTTTAGAAGCAGAAGTAGAATCAGAAGCATAATTCTTAGATTTTTTAGAAGCGGAAGCAGAATAAGAAGCAAAATATATTTTTTTTTTCTAGAAGTAGAAGCAATAAAAAATTATTTTGCTAAGAGACCCTGAAATAAAGACAACTGGAAAAGAAAGAAGAAGTCCCGGTGAAAACAGTTTCTATAGCACATTAACATGAATAAAACATTTCGAGCAATTTGCATAATCTTCACGGTTCCCTGTGAATTGCGAACATAAAATTCACTACAGAAGTAAGAGATGAAAAAATACTTCCCTTGAAGAAAAAAGGGCAAACGACGTTTGTAAATGTGATTTTCAGGTCGAAGGATAATGCGTCGCCGGGTGCGTAAATATTTATGAGATTTTGTATATTAAATTATCATCAATTATCGCGTCGTTTCTTGTTTTTACTTCTCACAGGCGCAATCTTTCAACGAGAAAACACAAAAAGTACGTTCAAAATATGACTCAATTGTGCGTGTGCGTCATGCTGTTAGATTAAATTTTGTATTGTATGATCGAGAAAACCGCTTTACGGCTTGTAAATGTTTGAAACCTTCATCGCTGCCGTAAGCTAGATTTATGACTGTTCAGTTACATATAAGTCTGAATTAAGAGGCCGTGCCGATGGTTTGCGAGCACGATTTGAATACCTTTAGAAGATTTGGGGCTACTCAGTAACTTTTTTTTTCTAAGAATTTTAACAGTTTAAATTAGTCTCACAACTTCAAATTAAATTAAGCATGTTATAGTTTTTTACCTCGAATTGGGGTTTCTCGAATATCTGACGCAATTCGTTGACGCTCAAATTCATTGAGTGAGAACGGCTCGGTGAAAAAACTTTTGTTATCTGCAACAAAAATTTCTAATTGGAAATTAAAGTTAATAAGACAAAAATTGTTTTCCGATAGCGATCTGTGTTTGGCGGTGTTTTAATGTTTTTCTGTTGTCGAATTGTGAGCTATCGTTGCTCTGCTAATGACTCAATTGTCGAAAATTGGCGTGAGTATAAATAGTGGCCATCGATACACAAAAGCGAGTCATTTATAAACTTAAAGCAATTGTGACACAAAGAAATTAAGTTGAATTGTGAGAATAAAAAAGGTTTTGTGAATAAAGAAGATTTCGTTCAAAGAAACGAATATGAAAGGTTTGGAAGTGAACAACAGTGTAAAAACAGCTTTTATCCAGAACTCTTCCTTTTCGACTTTAGTATTCGTATTTTGCATTGCCCTTCTGGTGGCTACTGGTGTCAATTCATCTCCAATCGAGGTTGAAGAATCTAATGACATTTCAGTGCTTTTCGAGACCATCTTACGCCAGGAAGATGGAGAAGTTCTGACGGAAGTAATTGAAATTGAACAACCCGATCAAAATAATGTTGATGAAACGATTCACGTGATTAATGAGACGTCGGAGGATGACTTGGCTGTTCCATATGAAAACAAATCTGAGGAAAAACTCGTCGAGAATGAAGAAAAATTGGACGTCCTCGTTGAAGAAGAAAAACTTGTTGAAGAAGTCGTAATGGAAGTGAAAGTAGTTGAAAACACCGACGGCGAAGCCTTCCAGAACCTCGACGATGATGATTATGAGATGACTCAAGACGAAAAAGAAGCAGCGTTTGGCATTGTAATTCCCCTCTGTATGCAGTACACCGAGACTCGAATTCCACTACACCTCAGGTAACAAGAAATTGTAATTGAATTGTTTTATTAATCTTTCACAACTCTTTCAACTCTCGCACAGTCATCCAACTACTTGCGGAAAATTCTACAAATGTTACGGAGCTCGTGGATTCCTTATGGACTGTCCCGCTGGTGAACATTGGTCAGTTCACTTGGACCGTTGTGACTACCCTACACTGGCCAAGTGCAAGCCTAACGGGGAATTCAAGTTCAAAGTAAGAAAAGCTAAGCCAATGCAAGCAACCCAAGAGGATACTGATGAAGATGACAAACAGAATGTCGGTGAATTTGAGGTCGATCCACGTTGTGAAGGAAGCGACCCGTTCAAGCCACTCCACTTTAGGCACGTTAGTGATTGCACCAAGTTCTACAAATGTTACATGGGCAAGGCTTACGTTATCAAGTGTCCGAAGGGGTAAAATAATTTTATATTTAAATATTAAATACTCTTTATAATTTTTATTTAAAAAAAACTATTAAGCCAACAATGGGCGCAGCATTTGAACCGCTGTGAACATCCTTCACAAGCTCGCTGCCAAGTCTCCAGACCAGTTATCAAACCAGCACAAGCTTTTGAAGACGCCGAACAAGAAAAAGAATTAGAAGAAGGTCCGAAGTATGACGAAGATTTTATTGTGATTGATGCAAGATGCAACATCGATGATTATGAAGAAGACATCTTCCACCCAATTAAATTCCCTCACCCAACAACTTGTGGAGCTTTCTATATGTGCTACGACCACAGAGCGTTCAAATATCCATGTCCAGGAGGACTTCATTACAATGAAAAGACTCAAGAATGCGACTATCCAAGAAAAGCTCGATGCAAGATTACTGCAGCCGTTGTCGCAGCTCAAGCTTTTTATGATTCAGACGAAGATGATTCAGAAGAAAAAGTGCACACAATCATGGACGACGCTGACTACAAAAGTAAATTTATTTTTAATGCTTTTTGATTAGAAATTTATTAAATTTAATTTTAAGTCATGCATCCAAGATGTGCCCCAGATGATGATGACTTAACGCATCCAATTCAATTTGTCCACCCAACCGACTGCGGAAAATTCTATAAATGTTTCGCGCACAGAGCCTATAAACATGAATGTCCGTTCGGTCTTCATTTTAACGAAGAAGGTAAGATAAAGCTTTTCAAGCTTTCAAGCTTAATTACAAATATTGTTGTTTATCATCAATTAACGAATTAGATGAGATTTGTGATTATCCATGGCACATTATCAAAACTGATTGCAAGCCTGCCGCCGCCGCCAGCTTTGTTCAAGCAACCGATCAAGCGCCAAAGGTTCCAACCTGCACTCAAGACGAAAACATAGCTATTGATGGAAAATTCAACAGATACTGGTCTTGCAAAGGTGGTCTTGCCTTCTATATGGAGTGCGAAGCTCAACAATTGTTCAACCCGCAGACAAAGAAGTGCGAGTCACCGGTCTTCCCACCAGACATGATAGAACGTCTTCCACAACTGATGTTGCAGTACCCGGAATTCATGAGCCAATTTGGGTCAATGATGAGACCAATGCCCCAAAATCCAGGACAACAATTTCCGGGAATGATGCCTCAACATCCAGGACAGTTCCCACAACAGCAGCTGCCACCACAACTTCCCAACCGCGTCAGACCACAAAATCCGTCAAATGTCGAATTCCCCAGCTGGATGCCTGTTCCAAAGCCAAACATTCCCATCCCAGAAATTGTCGTTTCCGCTCCTGATCTGCCAACAGAACAGAAGGAATCTAACGACAAAGCCACCGAATTTAACTTCCAAAATGGAAAGCTGAATTCCCGCTGCCCATCGAATGACCAGCCGCTTAAGCCTACGCATCTTGGTCACGAAACTGACTGCGGAAAGTTCTACAAATGCTTCAACGGCCGCGCTTTCTTGATGGAATGTCCAATCAATCAGGAATTTTCGCTTGATTTACAACGTTGTGACTATCACGAATTTGCCAATTGCGACCCAGCTGAACTCATGAAAAAGAAGATTCAGCACTAAGCTGCATTCTCTGCTTACCTAATTTCACAAATGGCTGCATTTTGAAGTGATAAATAAATTTGTTTTCAATCTTTTGGCTTTATTTATAAAAATTTTTGGAAAAAAATAAAAAGAATCGCAAATCAAACATGTAATTGCTTGAAAATGAATCATAAACCTGTTGCAAATGTCCCAAAAAATTCTTATCAAGAATCGCTCAATGTTTTTGCACTGTCGGCGGGTATTTCCAGTGAAACATTGCAAATAAACACGTTCCAGATACAATAAACTACGCAAGCAGATTCAACAGACTGTTATCAGTCTTTCATTGAACCGCTTGTTGGAGGTATCGTCAAGTTGTCGGCTTGTTTTCGGATGTGAAAATAATAGTCAAACAAAAGCAACCAATTCAAGGAGATAAAAATCATTGCCAAAAAGTGCTGATGACACTGATTTGAAAATAAGGAATATTTTAAAATATGAATTCTTAGTAATGAGTACACGAACGATAATCAAGACTAAATTGACGGTCAGTGTCAGCAATTTCTGCGTACAAATGGAATAATTCACCGCAGGATAAATCACACATAATTGAAAAAAATTCAACGGTTCAGATGTATGTAGATTCCTATCAGGCCCAACGTAGCAATACATTTTCAAACCATCGACAACTCACTTGGTTTTTCCAGCAATGTTTCTTCGAGCTGGAAGAAAAGTTCACTGGAAAATGAACGAATTCTGCACCCGAACGCAAACGAGATGAGAAGAAACTTTTGACGTTGTTGGGTCGCTCAGTCGACATTGAAACTTTGTTGAATTTGGAAGGAAATAAAGCGCGTTTGCCGTGAAGCTTTAAAGCTTCTTACAATCAATCTTAAAAATTAGCAGCATTAAAGCTGAATCATCAGTCATCAGCTGTGCTTTCAACACAAAAAGTTGTTTCCGTGAAAGATTTATAGTGGATGAAAAAGTTTTTAAAAGATTAAACAGCCTCAAGTGTTTTTGAATGAAGAAAAATATTAAACCATAAATTCAAACATTCTTCAATAAAGTCTGCTTTGGAGAGTCAAAAACTCAACTTGGAAAAGGTTTTTTGTTTCACAAGAACAATAAATCTCTCAGAAACAAAACTCTTGACAAGGTATTCAAAGTTTTTTATGTTGCCCAAATGAAACAAGAACTTTATCAAGTAACGAAAGTGATTAGGACGAGAGCTTTTGACTTACCGATGAATTACCGAAATTGTAACCATAGACACACATTTTAATCACATCTCTTGTAATTACGCTTCAACTTCGCTTTAGAGGAATTGATCGCATTCTGAAGACAAAGCTAATGAAGCTATAAATAATCAAAAGCAAGATTTTGGTTTCATTCTGTGCGGGAATTTTACTGCTGTTTTATCAGATCGTGAATTTTAAATGAAGCCAAGGAACAGGCTCGTACAACCTGTGACTTGAACAGGAATTTGATTCTATTTCAAAAATTTGAAAATGGTTGCTAGTTATTTATCATTGTTGTTTTTTGAAGACTTGTTTGGGTCTACCTCGAAAATAGAAGACCGAAACGTTTTAGACACTGACCAAACAATCCCAAAGTAATTACCTTTATTTACGGTACAGGTTGTTTCTAAAGAATCAATTTGAAAACCAGTGGATTTAGGTTTGTGAACAAAACCCACAAGATTTGAAATTAATTTGCCCAAGTGTTTGCATCAACGACATTTCGATTGTGCTCAGTACAAAAAATAACAACAAAATTCAAATTGAGTTGCAACAAATGTTAAGCCTTCCAAATCTTTTTATGGCATTTGTTACTTGAAAAGTTGAGTTTTTCTGTTTTTTTTTGTACCTCGTTATTTCAAAAAGTATGTCGACGAATTTCGAGAGACATTCACTCGAAAATTAAATTATGCGGGAGATTGCGTGCTGTCTTTGACATCCCAAGATGTCAATGAAATTTATATTGAAGGAAGCAGCAAACTTTAAACTTTATTTAGTAGCTAAAGTGAGGTTTTATGGAAAATTTTATCAAAAAGAAAGTTTGTACAAAAATTATGGAAACCAATTTCTAGTGTGTTAACTAAAACTTTCATTTCAAAGGGTCGTAAATAGCTCAAACCCTAATTTCGTTTAATCATAAATAAGCAATTAACGAGAGAGGAAAAGTTATGTACCCAAAGCTTTAGAAAAAGAGAAGAATTAGAAAGTTATTAGAAGAAATTAGCAAATTTCATGCCAGCTTTGCGTGGTATTATCAAAATTCTATGAAACTTCTGATACTTTTTGAAAAAAACATAATTTTCGAGATAATAAAATTATGTTAATTAATTCGGCTTGGAAACAAACGATACAAACGATAACGAAGTTGATCTTAGAAAAGCTTCCAACTAAACGTTGGAGCGAAAATTACGTCATTGATTTTAAAGTGTGAAGTATTTCCTTTAAGAAAGTTTCTCCAAGCTCGAAGCAATTTTTCCTCCTCAGCTTCTTGTGTTCATCTGCACCTAAGCTTAAAAGCAATAAACGAGAATTGTTTTTGACATGAACATTAACATTCTCAGCATAAAGCAAAAATTTGTTGAGACTCGTTCGCAAGTTAAGTTCTTCTTTAAATACAGGTATTTAGGAGTTACAAATCTTATATTCAACTCTAATTCAAACATTGAATTTAAAATGCCATCCTTGGCATCGTCTGTAAATACCACGTTTGCTTTTAGCTTTTTTTGAACTCAAACTTAACTTCTTTAGAACTTTTATTACTCTTGAGAGGAAGAATGTCGCAAAGAATATCAGATACAGATAAGACCAACTTTCATTCTCTTGCAGCAAGTTTTTTCCCTATCACTGATTGATAAATAAAAGTTATGATTCGTGGCTCGAGAAAGTTGGAGACGAAATTTATTGGAAAAGTTTTCTAATTTTGCGTTGAACTCATGACTTAAGTAATAATTATTTCCATTATTTTAATTTAGATTGAAGCTCATAATACGAAGCAAATTAATTTTTCATTATTTTTGACAACTCAATCAGCCGCCATATTTAACACTTTTTCTCCCTTATCAACTTGATTTCTATTTATAGGCGCAAAGAGTGTTTTGACGGAAGTGGGGCAGACATTAGAGAAGTCCCAGAAAGTTCGAGAGAAAAGGACAATTTGTTGAATTGTTCGAGACACACATAATTGAAAAAGGATATCCGCGTGCAAGCACACACTTAAACGTAAAGTGGAAAAATTATCAGAAGCCAAATGGGTAAGTTATGGTTTATTTTTAAATTCAAAGTGATCGTGAAGAAGTGAAAGAATTGAAAATTTTGTTTTTGCTGAAGTTCAAATCAAAATTTGTGTTTTGAAACTCAAAATTTTAAAGATCATTGTTCAGATTTGGTGTCGAGTGTTGAAAAATGTCGTGATAAAGTCGAATGAAAGTGAATAATTATAATCAAATCATTACCCAAAATGTTTGAGAAAGGGTATTGATTACGAGGATAACGTGATTTTAAAGCAACGGACGGACCAAATCTGAATTATATGAAATCTTTTATGATGAAAAAAATCGACCAATTTCGAGGAAAACCCGAAAATATCAGTTGACCATAAATTCAACCATTTTCCCATTTAGTTCAACTTTTTTGTTGGCGAATGAAATTGAATTTGAATAGTCAATCAATGGAGGTCAAAAAGTAAAATAAAAAGTTTAAGCGACAGCTGTCAAGTGAAAATTGAACTTGTCGATTAATGCCCTTTTGTAGCACTCAAAAAAGCATATTGAGTAGCCAACATCAGTTTCGAGCTTGTCAACCTTTGAGTAAAACCCAATTTTGACGAGACATCTCAAAGCCGCTTTCAGTGTCTGTACTCGTGTAACAGCCAGATCACTTTTCTCAAAGAAAATATTGAATGACTAAGTGGAATATTTTCTTGCTTTCCACAGCATCGCTTTTTCAATCGTTCTCCGTGCCTTCAGTGGATGTTTTACAAGCAGTAATTGTATGATGGCAATGATTGATTGATGGCTTTATTATTGAGTTCGCATCTCCCACTTTTTCACTTGCGACCTCATTTTAAGCCCAATATTTTCCAGCTACTTGCGCATGAAGGCTTATTAATAGCTTGTGTTGGCCTTCTTCTTCATACGAATTTTGAAAAATTATGGATTTGTGGGCTGAATTTTTGACTACGCTGGGAAATCATGTGCAACACATGTATCCAAACAATGTTCGACATTCATGATAAATTCATGAGCTCACTAAAGCACAGCAGACAGACTTCATTTTAAAGTTGATTAAAATGCATGACTACTGGAATTTTTAATATGATCAGAATGTTTATGATGACAATTTATTTATTTATTTATTATTTATTTATTTATTTATTTATTTATTTATTTATTTATTTATTCATTTATTTATTTATTCATTTATTCATTTATTTATTTATTTATTTATTTTTGGTTTCTTTGAACGCGTTCACGCAATGTATGTGCATTAAAACCAAATATATAACGCTTTTTGAAATTCTCACGCAATATAAAATTTCAATACCCTCCATATGCTAGTCTGTAGTAAATTTCTACTTTGTTCAAAATTGCTTTCTGTTTTGCATCACATCGAGTCTATCAGGCACGTTTCCATATCAAGCATTTTTCTGGTTGCCATAAAGGCATATTTTAGCTGATAATAAAGTGAAAAGTTTGGTATTCAAATCTCGTTGTTTAGGAAACATTTTGTCTTGAAAGCTTGAATTTGTTGTCTGTTCACTCGATGTTTATTACAATTTTATTTCTTATCAACTTTGTTGAACACGAATTTTTTGGTCTTGAAGTTGGGAAAAAAAAGTTTTTTGCTTGCCTTTAAAAACAAATTAAGTTAAAACCGTAAAAATTCAATTCCTTTGGATTCTCGTTTTCTAGGCTCTTTTGCTTCTTCTTCGTCCAAAACAAAAGCTTTCATTGGAAATTTAATAATAAGTTTTTTGCCTTTGTCAGTGAACAGATCACTTTCGTTTTACAGAAAATGAAGCTGAAAGTGAAGCTTTTTGTGGTTTCGTTCTTTTCATGATTTGTTTGAAAGAAAACATATTTACGGAGATCAAAAAAATACGAGAAATGTGATTTAAGTTAAAATGCATTCAAAAAGAAGGAACCACAGTAAATGCTTCAGGTTCAACAAAATCCTGTTGAAAAAATGTATTAATGTTTTATTTGTTGTCATAGAACTTCTCCAATCATAGTTTGACAAAGAAAATATAAAAAGTTCATTTCACTTCGAACAAAAGTTGTTGATTATGCTTTATTACCCCTCGACTATTGTCATTTATGGGTTTTCCTTTAAATGATGTAAACATTTTTCAAATTTGCCTTACTTGCTAGATCATTACAAATATTTAGCAAATTCTGTCATAACATTTTTCGACGTTGAAACAAAAGTCAAAAGCCCAACATAAAAATATCAAAAACTTTCAGAATTTCATCATCTCTCTTGTTTTCTACATCTTTATTTATTTATTTAATCCTGTAATCAACCAGTAATGTTTCAAATAATTAAACGAAATGAAGGAAAATGTTTCAAATAATTAAACGAAATGGAAGAAAATGTTTCAAATTGCGTTTTCCATCGAATTGAAAATGTCTTTCCTGTGTCAGACGGTTTCTCTTAATGAATGATCATGAATTTGGCCTGTGGAACTGATGCAGATTGTCGTCGTTCATGTTAAAAAGCCACCGTTGAAGTTGATTTCCATCGACTGTGAAAACCTTAATTGAAAAGTGTAATTTACTACCATTATCCTTTTACGTTAATGCTGAAACAAAAGGGAGTTTTTCATAAGTTTTTAATGACAAAGAATACATAAAATGTTGGTTCTATCATGAGTTTTAAACTGTAATTTCGTTCAATGATTTATTGCTTGTGGAAAAGTATTTATCATGAGCGCTCTCAAATTTATTCTGTAGTAATTTAAAAGACTATGTGCATAGGAGAGAACTGCCCGAAAGACGCAGTGGCTACGGTGTTGT
>JPYR01000172.1:116966-127449 GCA_000775305.1 Belgica antarctica
CAAAGAACGAAGATTGTCGTCGCACCCAATCTTGAAAAAGATTAATTTGCGATTGCCTTTAGGCCTTTCACCGTTTACGACACGTTCGGCTTTTGAATAACTAGCGGACTGTATGAAACACATTTAATGCGATAAAGCTTGTCTGGGATTTGAAAAGAAGAAAAAATGTGGAAAGAAATCCCTCTTTGGTGGAATATGTAAAAAGACATTTTTTTCCTCGGCTTAGGCTGCCTATATTTATCCGTTTTGACCCCAAAAAAAGTGTATTAACCGGGAGAAATTTTGTTCTTCTATCCGCCCAAAAAGCTTCTGGCTGATTGTGCTTCCGCAATCGATCTAACCAGGGATCAGTCTAAAAGTTTGTTCGGCGCAGTTCTTCACATTTTTAATTATTCACAGCCGCAGATTGCCGCTGGCTTTGCTATTTTGTCGTTTCGGATTCATAATGAACAATAATTCGTCTGATGAACAAGTTTCTATTCACAAGAGAAGTCGAGCTTTCAATTTGTTTATACAAAACCACAAAGTCGTAAATTGAAAAATTGAATCTTTTGTGTAGAAATTTAGGCCAAAATGAAGAACACCAAGAATAAAAGGTTGTGAAGCATGTGTCGAGTAAAAATTGTTTGCTCGTGACACGTAACAATTTTCTACTATTGCACCATCTTTATGGCGCATTATTGCCGTTGCTTTTATCTGTAACGTAACAAATGCCAGATTTTTAATTCTGTCACAAAACTTTTACACAGACACACAATTTACGAACAATCCCCTGTGTCATGTGTTTCTGCTACAACATTTTTTTGATTGAAAAATATCTCCCTCATAAGCTCAAACGTTCGCCTTTACCTTGGGAGAAATTACTCCATTCCCTCCGAGTTTTGTAATTACCTAAGCATTGCTTGCATGCTCATGCGTCGGAACCGTTTACGAGTTCTAAACGCTGCCATACAATATATGGCTTGTTTAAACATTTCAATAACGATTGTGATGGTAAGAGTCGAAGGCAAGCGCTTGCTACTGAATAATTTTCTTTTGATCTTGGGAATGGGAAGAAAAATCGATGTAGAGAATTACGGTAAAAGTTATTTAAAGCAAAAAGGAGAGAATTTGACAACAACATCGTCATCTGAATCTGCTGTTCCACTCAACAGAGTGCTTAATTAGCGGAATCAAGAGATGTTTTGTATCAACACGAGCTTTTTTGAAAGCTTGCAGAACTACGATAAAAGCCTTCACATTCATCTACTGCTAGAGGTTAGAGTGGCAAGGTTTTCGTGTTTGCGAGGAAAAATATAATTTCAACAGATAAGTTACACTTTAGATTGACGAACACAAAAAATCCCATTGATTGCTGATTGTTTTCCAAAACCAACTGGTGTTCAAGATCTGTACAAAACTCGATTTGAGAAAAACTAACATGCGGTTCACAGTGTTTTTAAAAAGATTTTCGAACCATCAAAAGTTTTCAACTTATTCCAATCTCGTTTCCTAACTGGCACTGATCAAGCAACGATAAAGTTTGTTAATCTTGACGATTCATTAGTCAACTTAATCCATTTCGTGGTGAAGTTAATTTATTTCAAATATTCATTCGCTGACAAAGCTCAAGCGAAATTTAAATTATCGTTTTATGCAACAGCGAAACGATGGCATTAAAATAAATTAAACATTTTGAAATTAAAGTTAATTAAAATCACCAACACTCGAATGCGTTCATTTAAATTGCATTTTTATATAATGAACTCATTTTCCACCATATAATTTTAGACGCGCTAGCAAAGCTTCGTCGTTCATCGTTCTCGCCATTCGGTTCAAACAACCAAGAGCCGCTGATTGTAGTGGAAGAGTCGGAGCAAGATGAAAAAGAAGATGCGGAAAGTAGAAAATCGTCATCGCCGCGCCAGAGTCTAGATATAGACTCCCCGGTGAATCCATACCTGCTATCACCATGGCGCGATCCACGAGAAACACGCAAACATTCACTTCCCACGCCACCGTGCACGAGCGGTATCACAGCGAGTCAAGTCAGGAGGTTATCAGAACGCGGAGGCGAAGGATCAGGCCCAACACCAATAGAGCAGGCATTTCTCGCGACTCTGTCACAGGCACCCGCACCGCAGCCAGGGGGTCGACGTCACTCCGTAGTCACAATCTCGAAAGTTCCTTCAACGTTGTTTGGGCGAGGAAGACGCGAGTCTGTTGCTGCAGTGCCAAATTTCACGACCCGGTGAGTTGAGCCTTGCTGCTGTTATCAATTAATTTTTATTTCAATTCATTGCATTACACAGGTCGAATGCAAGCTCCCGCCGAGAAAGCATAGGGGCTGGCCCGCCCTCAACTGACGTCCGTGGAAGCATTCACAATCTACAATTAGACATAATGGATGACATCGTGCAGGCACGCAAGGCCCGCATGAAGCTGTGGAACACCAGCAATGAGAAAGTCTGCGAGGTACAAATGGTCGACGAAGCCGGCACAAGTTCATCTGCACAGCGTTACACCAATAGACGCTTTTCCGATTTCATATCCACCACATTGTCTCCAATACCGCAGTCAATGTCAATGCGTCGTGCGTCAGAGAACCCCAGCATGCTAGTCTCTCCTCAAGCACCAACTCCCTCCAAAAAAGCCGGCATCATTTGTACTAATACAGACCTAATCTCTTTACTCTCGTCACTAGCCTCTTCCGCTACTGAAATAAATCGAATTAGTGAAGTGCCGACGCCAGTCGCTCCCGCCGCCCCATCGCCCCAACAACCCACTAAAAGCAGCAAGTTTCTCCTGCCCGAACGCAGAACTAGTCTTAAGAAATCCAATCGATCGAATAGCTTTGACGTGTCCATTCTCAAGGGTGTCAAACCGGCGAGTGAAGACGCCAAGTCATCCGCCTCTGGAAATGGCTGGTTCACAAAGCGACACATGCCTGCCTCGAAACGCTCGAACGCCAACACTATGAAGTCATCCGCTCAAGCCACGGTGACATTCGCAAAGGAAACCTTCGATAAGTTAACCGACACAAAAGATTCGCCGACGGCATCGGCATCGAGTTCCAAAGAGAAGCCTAATCAAAAGAAGCGGAAAGAACACAAATCTCCGTTAAACCGATTAAAATGGGACGGGCGTAGTGCAATTGTTGATGCCCGCATTATTGGAAGTGCTATTGAAGGATTTTTACGAGGCAGCAGTAGCAGTTCGTCTTCTTCGTCGAGTAGCAAAGGTTCCGCAAAAGAGTCGGCACGCTTGAAAAAAACATCGACGAAGACGAGTTGGTTTAGCAAAACAGAAGAAGAAGATTCGAGCGGAGACACGTGCGATACGTCCTCTCTATGTGCAACTCTCAAGGACCTGTTCGTCAAGTAAATTGACTTCATTCTCCCCTTCATACTGCTTTTGTTGGTGTTTCTCGCAAATGCTTCGGGAGCTTTTTTCTTTCGGGAGATGGCCACTACAGTAGAGAGAGAGAAGAAACCGCCACCGTCATCAAACAATATTTGTTATTTCTGTTTTCTGCTTGAAGTTTATTAATGTTGAATCATGGCAGTGCGTACAAAAGAATTCGTATCGTGACAGCACAAAGCTCGGATGATTCTTGAGGAAGGGTTTGTTGAACTTCTCGCTCGCAACCCTACCTTTTGATGCGACAATTGGGACGGCCTCAAGTTAGACAAACATAAAAAATGCCTTCATTTTCTTCTCTCCCTTCACAACAAACACCGTCATCATTGTGGATGGCTTCTTGGAGATAGTAATTTATCTTTTATTTTCGAATTCGCTTTAATACACCTTCGGGTTGTATCTCATACCTCTAATTGGCATTTCTGGTAAATTTGTTCGGGGAAGATGCAGGTTTATGTCATATCAGTGGGTAAAATCATTGAATTCTTTTTTGGACTTCTCAGATCGTGAACCCTTTGATGTTGCGATGGAGATTTTTATCGGTTTTTCTTCGTAATAGATTTTGAGGTAATGAACTTTCTTTGTGGAGAAGTTTTATTTTTAGTTTAGTTTAGTTTAGTTGGTGATCATCCTGATGAAAAAATTTTTGCTGTCACTCTGAATAGGAAGTAGTGAAAATTTCCAATTCATTCCTAATTTAGTAGTTTTTAAATTAAAAGACGGTTCCTAAGATATTTTCAAAAAAGAAGTAACATCTTCAAGAAAGGTTGTAAACATTTTAAGTAAAATGCCCCATCCGTCCATTCATTGAAATATTGATAAAGTAGTGTTATGGTTCTTTTATTCAAAAGTGACATAACTGGCAATCAACCCCTGCAAATTTAAATAATTCCAATCTCTTCAGCGTTGCATCTCACGATTGATGTTTGAGATTCCTTTTTAATTCTGTTACCAGTTTTATTGCACAAAGAAGAGAGTGAAGATTAATTGTGGTAGCAATTGTAATAAATTTTGTGCTACAATTTCCCATTAAAGAAGTTTCGAAAGAAGCGAAGCCACAATGTTGGGAGTTAAATGATCTCATGACACTCATAAATTTTCAAATAGAAGCTCTAATAGGATAAAGCGTTAATATTCTTGTCTTTCACCCGACGAAAGCTGTTATGTACAGGCTTAGGTCGGGCAAAAGGACAAAACCGTTTTGAAACCCAAGACGGGTCTAAGAAATAATTGATATTGATAATTGACCATCACACCATTCCCTCGCCTCCATCAATAAACAAACAAACCCCCAATAGCAGCGGTGGCTTGTAAATTTTTATTAGTGTGGGAGATTCAAAATTGTTATGTCGAGATTGTCGTGTAAATTGGACTTCAATCTTAATCAGTCTAATGAAATGCCATAAACATAAAAGCAAGCAGCAATTTTGTAACCTGTAAAGATGAGATTCTTGTTGATTAAGGATATTAAGGAAGTTTTTAAGGAGAAATATTGAATTTGATGTAAAAGTCTTGCTTTAACAAGAAGAAACCTAGGAGAAACAAACAATCTTTTTGAAGCAAGAAATTCGTGTATGTTTAGGAATTTGTCGCTGGAGATTTTAGTCGAAACTTTTGGTGCAGAAGACATTGAAAAAGTTTCGAATAATAAATGCTAAAGCCATTGAAAGGAAGACGAAGGCAGTGTTCAGGGAATGTGAGAGTCAAAAAAAGCTTATGAAGTGGAAGTTATTTCCTGAAGTTGGACTAAAAGCGTGTGAATATATCTCAAACATGTAAGTTTTCGACCCAACATAACAGATATTAATAGTTGAACAATTTGACAAAGTTTAATGTTGAACACGGGACTTGCTGTTGAAATGCATGGCAGAAACTTTTACATTCTCCAGCAGCTCGGAGTGAAACTTTTCTCGAATCTCAATGGGTCTTTTTTGAGAGGGAAAGAGGTCGGAATTGAGATTTAAGATGAATTCTCGGAAGTTTCATTACCAGTTGCACGTTGAGTTGGCCATCTGTTGTAAGTGGAATTTTAAGGCCAAACCGTGTTGTTAGAGAAACCTCTCCACAAGTTAGTTAGAGATTATCAAATTTGTTAATTTCATAATCATTGAAAAATGGTTCAACATTTGAGCCAAGAACTTTCTAAATGTACACCAATGACCGTTGGGAATTATTAAAAAATCACTGACTTTCCCTTCAGGTTTTCATTCTTGGATACCACCGCAGGGGGCTCAACTTGGAAGCGGAAGGCTCAGTGTGAAGCAATCAGCATCCATTACGATAAATTCGGATTTCGTTCAGCCTTCAATGCGAGCCTTCTTCCGATTTTTATACCCCTCGCCAAGCTTCATTCAAATTCAAAAAAAAATCTAACGTATTCTCGGTGTACATTTAGAAAGTTCTTGGCTCATTTATACAAATTAAAGTTTTATTTTTTGTCCAGTTTAAAATTCAATTACAAAACAAATGGTCACCACAACGCAAGCTTTTCGTGTTCCTTGCAATATAAACTTAACTTATTGAACAATATGTATTCCAACCAAACTTTGCTAATAAGATTGTTGGTGTTGTTACTTTTAATTTGTTCTTAAAAACTTGATTTCGACACGATAGTTTCAACCATTAAGAAAAAGATTCAAATCAAACACAACCGAGGGAGAACTAGACTTGTTGCATATAGACACGAAAATAATAATGAACAAAGTGTAAACCTGTTCCTACTTGACAAACTTTAGAACTGCATGTCTTGTTGTCTATCTTAAAAAAAATACACAAAAAATAGTTTGAAAAGGGCGGAGAATTTTCGGACGTCACTGCGGGTTCGGTGAAAAACAATCTGAAAATGTCTCCGCCTAACAAATGAAATTAAATTCATCCGCAGAAAGAATTTAATTACTAAAAGTTCAGAAATTTAATTACGGAGAAAATTTTGTGGTGTAAGCTTGTACAAAAAGCTTAATTTCGCTGATACCTTTCATCCTCAGGAGAAATGAGCAGCACACATCCAATAATGCGTCTATTTACTTACACAGGAAATTGATGGCCGAAAAGCGTCCGCTTTGCTTCACACGCGCGTGAAAGCAAGTGAGTTTACATAATTAAATACCGATCAATAAATTAATGAGGTGTTGCATAGCCCAGGTCTGTAAAGTGATGAAATTTATTAACAAAAAAAAATCTGAATCTGTCCAGTCTCAAACTCTTTTATGGAAACAGGGAAATAGCACGAAAAAGGCAAACTCATAAAAAAGGTTTAAAATGATTGTGACTGGACGATATAATCCTGTCGCTCCGTTATCACGAATTCAACAGATTCGAGAGAAAGAAATTGAAACTTTTCAATGCATTGTACAGAACTGTTGAGTCATGACAGCTTTAAAAGCGGACCAGGGCATGTTCAATGGTCAAATCCCACAGTGAAATAAAATGAAAGAATAAAAACAGTTTTGATTCCCTTTCATCGAATCATTAAATCCATTTCAATGGCTTTGAGTTACGGTTCCCTCTGGAACGTTTTAGTTTCGTATCTTAATCTCCGTGTTTGAAGGGTGGAAAGTTTCAAATGGATAAAGAGTGTACGGTGAATTGATCAAAGAAATGTCTAGAACCATCTATCTGTTGATTATTTTATTGATTAGATTAAGTTTATACGGAAATCTAAACAAAGAAGAATTTAGGTCATTTCAGATAAAACTTTGTTGCGTCAAAGCCGATAATTGGAAACTTAGTTTACATTGCTTGAATCATTCACCATGCTTGGTCAATTTTGTAAGAACGGCAAGCTTTTACAATATTTTTCTCAAAAATTATAAAAATTGATCATTTTTTCACCACTGGTCTTTGTGGAATAAAAGAACAAACAAGCGTCAATGATAATCTTGGAAACAACTTAAGCCTCATCCGCAGACATTCCACAAAGAAAGATACCAAAATTTAAAAGTTTTAATCTATGTTTGCAAGGAATGGAGAAATAATTCAATTTTGAATCGATTCTTTTAAAAGGGTCGGGTGAGTTTCAATTTTATCCCGTCTGTTCGATTTGCAACTGTATTTAAAATCGTCAGTTACAAAAGAACTTTTTCAGTTGAATGATCAGGAAAATCTTCCGACACTCATTTTATCGAATTTGTAATCCTTTCCATCATCTTTGACTTGGTCTTTTATATTGCGTCATGATTTTGTGAAATGGGAAAAGCTTTCGACGAAACAGTCGACATTTATTGCGGTGTGGAAGGCTACAAATAAATAAATCCATCTAAATCCATTGTGTATCAACGTGTTTTTCTCAGAGAAGGAAACATGAAGGCACGGAGAATTGTTCAAACAGTGGAGAATCCATTTCATTCCTTTATTGTCTTTTTCGTGATTCTTGGAGTCGTTTCACAACTCAGTGGATTGAAGGTTCAAGTGAAAACATTAATTTCTTTTGCACGTTTATCATTCTCAATTTCGACGGGAACTCACTGCTAATTTTGTATTCAGCCATGAAATTTGTCAGAATACACGTTGTTCCTACGAATTAAACGTTTTTTCCTCGTTTTCTGCAAAGTAACTTTTACAATCTGCATGGAGTGGAAAATCAAACAAGCACCCGTTTCATGAAGAACGTAAAAATTGTGTACAAACAATCAATGTGAGAAAGAGTGAGAAACTGTCGCAAAGTAAGACGGAAAATGTTACATTTTGACTAGATATTTTTGTACAGATAAAGTTCCGTAATTTATTTGCTTCATTGCCAGGCAGAGACAGGTTTGAATGTTGAGCAGTTGGTGGCTGCAACGTTGCATCAGATGGAAATTACTTTTAAATCAGTGAAGATGACTTTTCTGATTACAATCCTAGCATAAAACAAGACGATTTTAAGCTATTATTTTTATTATGTAATGGAAGCTGGGTCGACAAGTTACTACATTTAAGTCTTGTGCCGAAAACAAAGGGTTCGAAATACGATTATATAAGCTTTTTTTGATTACACATGAATCATGTATAACATTAAAATCAAGGTCTCATCGCATAAAAAGGCGTTCGACAGGACTGTATATTATCTCTACAATTAACCACAGTTCAGCCTGATGATGATAATATGTTGCTGAAAATAAATTTTTAGTCAAGACTATACCTAGTCACCAAATTTAAAACAGCAAAAACACTGGAAAAAACGAAATTTATGATAAAAATCTCATCTGGAACCGGAACTCGATCTGAACTTCACAATCGTTAGCTTGGAATTGAAAATTTGTTGCACCCCTATTGTTTGATGTTGAACGAATAAATTCCGCCTCTTTCTACAACACTAAAAAGTTGCAAATCTACTATTAATTTGAAAATAAAAGTCATTTGAGAGAGAAACCAGTGACTTAGTGGGCGTGTGGAGTTGTTAAAAAGATTCCAGCGTTAAGTCAATGCTTTACGAACAGTAATTAAGAATATTCATTTTGAAACCAAAGCCGTTAAAATAAATATAAATTATGTTGATTCAACGTTACAGAGTTTTCAGCGCATTTATGGTTGTGGAATTCACCATGGAAATCTACTATTCGAAAAAATTTGAAAATCCGTAGTACTGCTTACACGATAGCGTGAGGGAAAGTTTCACTTATCAAAGGGGATTATGACGCTGAAGAATGTTTACACGCTTAAAACTTGATGCGTCACGTCAAGTTCGGAACAGAAGCGAGATAAACGATGGCATATAAAAAGCTTCTTCGTTCGCTTTTGAAGCCGTCATTTGCATAAAACTTATTCCCATGTACATAAAACGACAATATCGCTAACAACTAAAGTTGAAGAAGCACAAATTAAAGTTTCGTTCTATTTATGGATGTTGTATTTTCGCATAAGAACTTCTCGATGTCAAATCCCTTGAATGGGGATTTACAATTATGTATCAAGAATATAAGTCATGGCATGGAAAGAAATCATTGAGTTTTTATAAAGATGACTGTGTACAAAAAGGTCGAAAGATGAAGTGCATCAAGAAATCAAATTTCTACATTAGTTAACAATAAATAGAAGAAAATATAACATTATTCAAGTCATTCACCACTCATACAATTTATGATATTCATGCGGAGAAAAAAGTATTTTTTGATCTAGGAATCTTTAAAGTTGATAAAAAAATGTGAAATCCATGAAAACAAGAGAAAATCCCAAGATAAACTAAAAAGACAATAGAACTTGCAGACAAAGTTAGTACCCAGCTGTTAACACAAACTTTGATCATGAATAATCAAATGCAATCAAAAATGTATGGAAAAGTTCACTTATCAGTCCCTTACACACAGAATGTTACCTAAGTTCCCATCAATATCCGATGGGTTCAAAAGAAAAATGAAAGAAAATAAAGTTTAACATGAAAAATTATTCTAAGATCGAAGTTTTAATGAAGCAAACTGGTGGAATGGTTCACAAGGTGTGATTGCCAGAGGCGCAGGGTGATTTTTGATGATTGTTCGAAATTAAGATAGTTCGCCAGATTTGATTTTGATGTTGAGGAGTTGTCTCTGGTTTAATACAATTGGAATGCTGCAAGTGGACATTATTTGCAGTTTTTCCTGATTTTAAAAACTCAACTTAAATAGTTTTTAATCTAAGGTATTCAAGACACGTATAAAATAAACTATAAAACTTACTAACCACTTTGAATTCACAAAATACACAACACTAATCCGTCCCGATTGACCCAGTAACCATAAGTATGCTTTAAGCAACAACTCTAGTTCGGAGACCAATTTGTGTCTTCATTCGACCTTAACGTCAAATCTCTGTCCGACATGATCCAAAATATTTTCTCGAAAAAGCTATACATTAATCCACCCCAAGGGAGCAGGAGAACAAACAACCTCGAAGGTAGGCCAAATGGAAACATTCCTTGAATTCTTATTGGAATTTATGTTTTATTTTAAAAAGAATTTTCAGATAAACAACTTGAAGTCAATCAGACAAATAATACAAAAGCGAAATTGAAATTCTGAAGCGTTTCAGAAAGATATGTTCTGTCGGTTGGCCGGAACAAAATGTTTTCATTTTCAGCTCATGTCTCGGCGTGGCTTGTTATTGGGAGAATACAAGATCGATCGCTTGT
>JPYR01000173.1:30747-47503 GCA_000775305.1 Belgica antarctica
CAGCAATTCCGATCAAGTTTTCTCTCAAGCAAATAATTTTTCTTCCCTTGAAGTAAATAGTGGTCAATTCATCTTAAGTCAATTACTGGTTTTCCTTCGCTTGTTGAAAAAGTAATTTCTGATTCATTTTGCCCGATTTCGCCTCAGTTTCTATCAAATAAAATTATTAATTAAATCCGTCCCTTCAAGTCAGCCACACAGAAAGTTTTTTGGCTGAAAAGTTTCCCACAATCACGAAGCAAAACCAAAAGATTGCATCGAGGAAAGAAAACTTTTGCTGCCACGGACTTGGAGAATGAAATTGCTGAGACTCTAGATTTGCATCAGATCATCGAATAATTACTAGAAAAGAAGTAGAGCTGTTCACAAGAGCTCCCGTTTCGAGAGTACAGCAGCTGCCATCCTAGATTTTTCTTTCTGAAATCAATTCACAAATAAATTTGAGAAATTCTGTATTAAAAATAATCTTTTGTTCTCAAAAACTTCTTCAATAAAACCGACCAAGAAAGCTTTTATTTCTAAAAGTAAATTTTATTCTGAGAAAATTTTATTTCACGACAGTCGAACAGTTGACGGCACCCGATCTCAGCGCCGTCTCGCACAAGTTTCTTCCTCTAGGGGGAATAAAATAACAAAAATTGATCGGCACCGGCAGGCAGCTTTGGGGAGTTGTGTCGAGGCACGCGTGAATTTAATCTCAAACTTTTTTCTTAACTCGAACTTGGAAATCCGCGAAGATTGCCGAGGATTTTCCGAATCGTGCTTGCCCTTTGAACACGGAACATGAAATTTAAAATATTTTGAGCGGCTGAGAATCGCGAGTGAGATGAAAGTGGAAAAAAATCTTAATTTTAAATGAAATACTGGCTCGTGTTCGCCGTTTAATAAAGTTTGCGCTCGCCAGTCCAATTGCGTGATCTTGATCAGTCTCTCTCTTAACTTTCTATTTCATTTTTGACAGAAGATCAGTCGACTGGAATGTAAGAAGGCGAGAGTCAGTAAAATGTTTCGCAGGACAATTTCTCAATCAATTTAACTAGTTTTTCGTGGGCATAGCGCAGCTTCTGGTAAAGCTCATTAGTGCAGCCGTGTTCGGCGATGGTGGCGAATGGATACGTGCGGAAATTTTTGTTGACGTCCAGCAGAGTCACGGCTTGCATCAGCGGGCACAGGATGATCTTCTGGTGGTCGGAGAAGTTGAGCTAAAAAGGAAATTGCAAAATTTTAGTAAACCTGTGATGCGCAAGAGCGATGATCAGGTACACGCCTAGCTACCATCACATCAACTCACCTGGACTGTTCCGTTGGTCAAGTGCATGACGACAGCGCATTGCGTGCGGAACCAAGTGTGCAAATGCGGGATACGTGAGATGATGTCGCCTTCTTTGACTGCTGCGTCGGCACCGGCTTTCACCAAGTGCTCTGACATGTATCGCTTGAAGTACGACAGCAACTTCATCTTCTTTTCGAGCTTTTGAGGATATGTAGTTGCTGTGACGTAGGTTTCCTTGCCCTCCTTGTCGATGAAGTGGACGTTTCTGAAAAGGAAACGTTAATTAAAAACATTGCAACACTCGCGAGTTCAACAAACTCACATTCCGTTGGCAAGCATGATTAGCTTGGTGGTGTCGTTGAACATAACTCCCATTCCCTCGTCGCACAGCTGATATCCAAAGCCGTATTTATCACTGTAGTCGACCCACTTGCTGACCCAGAACAACGGATTGGAAGCCGGATCGCTGTTCTCGTCGCCTAAGTCGTTCATGTGACGCTTCAATTTTGTATTGAACAATTCGGTGAGTTGCTGGTACAGTGCTTCTAGCTGTGCCTTCTGGTGGCTGCCAGTAGTGGTCATCATGCCGGATGCTGTGATGACGTCGTGCAAGTTGTTTTTCAAGAACGAGGACTCGTAGTTCGTCTCGTCTAAAAAAGAAGAGGGAATTTTAAGCATTTTCAGAGTTTGCACCAGCCATCATCAACTCACCTATCAAACCACCGCCGTTGACCTCGGTTAGTGGACGTCTTGGTCCCTTCTGCATGTTTTCCAAGACCTCGCCTCGAGGAGCCGTCGAGAGGCACGAGTATGGCAGCGACTTCGGGATTGGTCCTTGCGAGAGAAATTCGTAGCTGAGTAGTTGCGTGATGGTCGGGCGCTTGTCTGGGTTGGACTGCAGCATTGCGATGATCATTTCGGCGGCAGCCTTGCGCAAAGTGCTGGGCAATCGGTAGTCGCACTTGCGAATCTTCGAGTATGTATCCTTAAGGCTTTTGGTTTCGAACGGCGGCTGGCCGGCCAAGAGCGTGTACATGACACAGCCGATCGACCAGATGTCGACTTCGTACGAATGTCCCTTCTTGTTGAGGATCTCCGGAGCAATGTAGTTGGGAGTTCCGCAGAGCGTCTTCTTGCGTTCGCCGTCATACTCAATGCGTGTGGCCAAGCCGAAGTCACCGATCTTCACGTGCAGGTCGTCGTTGAGGAAGAGATTGCCGAGTTTCAAGTCGCGGTGGATGATTTTGTTGTCGTGAAGGTATTTGACTCCGCTTACGATCTGGTGAATGTAGTAGCGGCACTCGTACTCCGTAACGGTTTTACGGCGCTTGTGCAATTCCATCATCGAGCGCTTCTTGCACAGTTCAAGCACGATGTACACGTTAAAAGGATCGTCGAAGAAGCTGTGAAAGCCGACGATGTTCTTGTGGAACAGCGACTTGTGGATCTGGATTTCCTGGGTCATCTTCTCCTTTTGATTGTGCTTCATCATAAGCTTTTTCGAGACGATCTTGCCAGCGAAAGTTTCGTTGGTGGCGACATTGATGATTTCATAGCATTTAGCGAACCCGCCCTGAGAATGGAAAAAGAAGATCAGAAGGCGATCGCAGGATGCCGGAATTAGGTTAAGGGATTCCTTTTGTTTCGGCTCCACTGGGGCACTCTACTTACCTTTCCGAAGAAGCGGAGGCGCTTGTAGGTGACCTGGTTGGTCTCGTCGTAAAGCTTCTCCGGTATTTCCTCGGGAATTTCTTCCTTTCGGGAACTCATTTTGCTGATTTTTTCTTAGTATTCGATTTTCACTTAAAAAGGCGCCGTATCCGCCGTTCTTCAACGATTTGTGCAAGCGAGCGTGTGGAGCTTGAACTTGTGCTTGAATTCGCGCACTTACTGACTGTACTTGATGCGTTTTGAAGGATTTTTATGAATTGTTTATTGGAGCTGATTGGCCGATTTCAAATTGTGGGAATTTAACCGTTGGTTAGTCAAGTGGACTTGACTTGTAGCTTGACTCAGCCGCGACGTAGTTTCACACCTCAAGTCTAGTTCAGCGGGGACTTCGACGTTTCACTTGACTTTCTCGTTCTTTTTACGAATACCAATCGTAAGCTATCAAGTTAATCTTAGGTTTTTGGTGAGTTTTAGATCGTTGTTCTCGATTTGAGCTTGTATTTTTGGCTGAAATCCAAAGCTAAGGTCTTAACCGACCAGCACAGGATGAAGTTCTCGCTGGATACTCGATTAATCAAGCTCAAAATCGAATTTAAGAAATACTTTTTCCGCCATGTGATGAAACTCAATTTAATCGATCATTTCTCTCTCCCCAGTTCTTAAACTCACATACGAATCCTTAATCCAATTTCAAGATGGTTAGGGAGAACAAGACCGCCTGGAAAGCCAGCTACTTTGATAAAGTTGTGGTAAGTTACATTTGAGGTTAGATCGAGACCAGAGAAAGTGAAGGAATTTAAATGATGAACACACCAAGTGTCTGAATGAGAGTCGCTCAAGGCGCTAACGGCTAGAAATAGCTGAACCCATTAGTGTCTGACTCCGCCAGTTGCCAACTCGCTGCGATCAGCTGTCTGATAACTTCCTTCACCCTTCTCGGTCGCGACTTTGCGCAACCAGCAACGAACAGTCACTAATCGACAACTTTTTATTTTAGTCATACGTCGATGAATACCCAAAATGCTTCATCGTCGGCGCAGACAACGTTGGCTCGCGTCAAATGCAGCAGATCCGTATCTCACTGCGTGGAACCGCCGTCGTGTTGATGGGCAAGAACACCATGATGCGCAAAGCCATCCGTGGTCACATCGAGAACAACCAGAACCTCGATAAAATCTTGCCACACATTAAGGGCAACGTTGGCTTCGTCTTCACCAAGGGAGACTTGAACGAAGTCCGCGACCTGTTGTTGAACAACAAGGTCCGTGCTCCGGCTCGTCCCGGTGCTATCGCTCCATGCGAGGTCGTCATCCCAGCCCAGAACACCGGCTTGGGCCCAGAGAAGACCAATTTCTTCCAAGCCTTGTCCATCCCGACCAAGATCTCCAAGGGAACAATTGAAATCATCAACGACGTGCCAATCTTGCGCGTTGGTGACAAAGTCGGAGCTTCCGAAGCCACCTTGCTCAACATGTTGAACATCTCTCCGTTCTCGTACGGTTTGCTCATCGAGCAGGTCTATGACAGCGGCTCCATCTTCTCGCCTGACATCTTGGACATCAAGCCCGAGGACTTGCGCGCCAAGTTCCAACAGGGAGTCGCCAACTTGGCTGCCGTCTCTTTGGCCATCGGTTACCCAACCATCGCCTCTGCTCCACACAGCATTGCCAACGGATTCAAGAACTTGTTGGCCTTGGCCGCCGTCTCCGACGTCGAGTTCAAGCAAGCCGAAACCATCAAGGAGTTCATTAAGGACCCGAGCAAGTTCGTTTCCGCAGTCGCTGCTGCAGCTCCAGTTGCCGCCGCCGCTGGTGCCAAGAAGGAAGAAGCAAAGAAGGAGGAATCCGAGAACGAGGGATCCGACGACGACATGGGCTTCGGTCTCTTCGACTAAGTCAACACCGCCGACAACTCTACACCGAGAGTTGCAGGAGCGACGCGTTGTGCAAGATGACAAATACTCGCTTTCCATGGCGATTTGTCGTCCTATCATTGTTGTTTGCTTCTTTTCACTAACATCGAACATGCAATTCCAATAAAAATCACATCCAAGTGACACAACCAAGACGACGAAAGCTTTTTGCGGGGTGCTTTCAGGTGGGCCAGAAGGGTGGAAGAAGCTAGGGAGAAGCCAGTGTTGCCCGGAAAACATTTTTTCTTACAGATTGAGACTTCAGTGGCCTGCTAATGACGTGAAAACTCGATGGTTGGGAACAAAAGTGGCCTTGAAGGGATTTCAATTCGAATGGCCGACCTTGCACGTTCATTCTTAGAACGGACAAAGCATTTTTTGAATAATTATTCTGAACAGCAGAGAAGTGAAGGTCAGCGAACAGTCTGAGAGCGAGAAACGACTTACGACATTTGCGATGAAAAACCGGGGCATGAATTTGAATTTTAACGGTTTTTACGTGGTGACAGTGTCATCAATAGACTTTGGCCAAGGTCTAAGACGTTAATCTTTATTTTGATGTTGTTTTTTGTATTGCTAGTGACAATAAGGGGAATGTGATGTTAATTCAGGACTTGTGAACCTTTATCCGTGCGTTTTTATCCTTGATTCAGGCTTTCTTGCGCTCAAACCTGAGCTTTTCAACTTTGACCTGGAGATTCAAAACTTTAATCAGGTCTTCTCAACTCTAAGCATCTCTGTTAAAAACCAGTCAAACTAAAACCACAACGTCAATCCAACGTTAATTCCCATCTCAAGACCATTTCGACACAAATCACCGAGAAATCCAACGAATCCAGTCACTAATCTTCTTTGTTCACCTTTTCTTCGCTGCAAGAATGTCACGAGTCGTGTGATCGATTTTCACCGGTGGGCATTCAACGTCTAGGCACTCTCAAGACGATCGAAGAAGCGAAGCGCGTGATAATTCTAAGAAGATGAGAGAAGAATGGAAAATGTTGCAGTGGAGAAGAAAAAGGAATCAACAAGCAGCATTGACAGCCCATAAGAACCGGGCGATAAGAATTAAAGGGGGGTTGTACAGTTGTGCTGTCACTTGGATTGAAATAAGTCAAGACAATCAAGAGAAAACACCAAAAAAATCCAGCGTTCACTAAGCACACAACGCAGACACCTGTCTACCTGCACCGATGTACAAAAAATCTCAACACTTGTGCCATCACCCGCGCACTCATCCCAATTAAAATATGCATCCAAGTCCGAATGGCATCATTACCGATCGCAGCTTCAATCCACCAAACACGCGATGATGTTGGATTTCTTAAGAACCAGTTTTCACTTCTCCGCGCTCGTTTTTCCTCAAAAATCTGTTTCGTTGTTTTTTTTTTGGGTGCATTCGTTAGTCGTCGAGAGCGAGAAAAGAAACGTTTGTACTCAAAAATACCAGCCGCCTTATCATCGTGCACTTCCGTGGAGCGAAAGCACTTTGTTAATTAATCATTTTTCAAGCGAAAAGTCAAACGGAACGGAACGGGTACTGATTCGAAGATTTCGCAAGAAAAAATCCCCACACGATTGATGAAATCACGCTTCAAAGCGCGGTCAACACGAATGCAGGTTGGATGAGAAAGTCGGGTATGGCTGGCCAGGTGTTTGACTCTTTGGGAATTCATTTTTAAGTTATTTTCTTGAGAAAATCTTTAAAAAAGTCTTAAAATTTGATCAAGTTGTGTGTTGACGTTCATTCATTCTCAAACCTAGTCACCCAGCATCGTCTCGTTTGCCGTTGCACAAGAATCGAACGTTGATTTGTTTGAAGGACAATGAGATAAGCGCAGACACGGCAATGCATTTTTGCAGCTCTCGAAGCGACTCGGCAATGTGTCAGGCAGCGCAGTGTCTTGGGAAAGAAATAACCGGCCATGCATGATAAAAGAACGGCATTTCATGCACAATGGGATATTCTCTGACTTCGGGCGGCAGAAACAACCTTTCGAGACCTTGAATTTCGTCCAATGATGCATGAAGCGGACTAAGCAAAAATAACGAATTTGGAGAGTCGGCAATCAAGCCGATGCTTCGGTGTTTATCCGGGGTGCAAGGGGAGGCGATAGTTGGACTCGCGGTTCGACGATGAAAAAGCTTTTGCGTTCATTGAATTCTAGATTCGGAAGAAAAACAAAATTATGCAAATCAGTTATCTCTCCATTCCATTAATTCAAAAAACCGAAAAAGCCTTTTGCAGAAATTATTTTTTGGAGTTCTCCGGGTCGGGAACGAGTGTGTGTATGTGCGGTGGAGCACATTTTATGTATCGGAAACTTTTGTGTACTGCTACATAAGACATGTCTATCAAACAACCTTTGCTTGCTGGTGTGCTATGTATAAAAATATCCGATTAATTGTGGTCTTTCGGGCAAGCATGTCATGTTGAAGGCCGGTTTAAGCAGAATCACGTGACTGACAACGCAGTTGGATACAGCCTGGTGACTGTGCAAAGAGAAAAACCTGCTTGCATACCAACAACGTTGGGGTCGGGTTGTTTCCAGGTTGAACATTGAAGAAGCACCTAGGAATATCAGAGGTTGATTGCGTTAAGATAGCGCCACCTGGTGTTATTTTGAAAAGTAGTTTAAAAACGTAGCTTGGATTTTCGGATCATTTGCTTGTTAGTAGGTGGAGGCACATTCAAAAATTTACATCATCATCGTGACCTGCGATAGTAAAAGATCAAGCCCAACATGACATCACCCCCGTACAATCCCCATAGAATTTAAGTTTAAGCGCCGAAACCCAAGTTTTCCATTCGAATACACATCGTTACGATTTTAGCCCATGTGCACATCAAGCCAGCCGACCCAAGCAGAACATAAAGCAAGCGACAGGAATTTTCAAAAACTAGGATTTCGCCGTTGTCGTTTCATCCAGTCGTTCGCTCGCTCGTCGTCGCTGATTTTTTCGAAATCCTCAGTGTGTGCTAAGTGAGATCAGCATCGGTTGAGTGGAGTTGAAAAACACGAACGAAACGACACACGGTGGAGGTTTTTTGGAGTCGGTGTGCCCCAATGCATGCAAGGCCATCAATCAATAAATACAAGAACCGGTTTATTTCGCTTCGCCATGGGATCTCGGTTCTCGTTCTCTCACTCTCTCTCCAACTGCGCTGTCGTTGGGGTAATGAGGCACGTCTATCCGTCCAGTTCAACATCATATGGTCTCCAGTTGATAGTTCTCTTCTTCTTCTTTTGTGTGTTGAGCCTTCATAGATATCAGCGGGTCGCTCGGAGAGAGTGAGAGCGAAACATGCCTGGCAACTCGAAGCAGGCAGCGAAATAAATAAAACTCATCCTAACACAATAAAATCGATATCGTACATATACAATTCAAGCAAGTCCAGGGAGGGTGGTATGGGTGTCCTATGTGAATGTTTGCTGAGGCTTGGGTGTGTGCGAGAGGCGAGTGGGCAAAATGTTCGTCGGTTTTTTGAAAATCTAACATTTTTTCGCCGTCGTCGTCGCCGACGTTCGAAGACGTTTCTGTCGTGTAGTTTTTCCACACAACAAAAATAGAACTTCATGCTTTTGGCTTTCGAGCGTGATGCTCGAGGAGATGCTGCGAAGCCGAAGAAGTAAAAAACAAGACACAGATCCGTCTTTAAAATAGAAATAATGCTGCTCGATGTCGCCGCGCCGCGCGCCGACAAACCGTAGGAAAGAATTTATATAAATAATGTTGCCTGGCTGAGTGTGTATGCGATAGACTTCAGACCCACATCACGATCGGTCACGATTTCGTCTTTTCTTTCTTCGTTCCAAAAGCAGCGTGGAGGATGTAAAACCAGCCAGCGAAAAGAACGAAACAAAGAGTGCCCAGCTGGCCAGAACGAGACATCCCTTCTCGATCTTTTCTCTTTTCTCGGTTGCCTTCTTCTTGGCCCGAAACTGTCCGCTGTGCCGTCTCCACCACCACCAAGCCGACGGGGGGACGAAAAGTCGAACGAGAAACTTTTAAATCTTGATATCGATACATACGCTCGCTATATAAACATACATTCACCCTGCCTGCTTGCCTGCCTGTGTCTAGCATCTGCTTTAGTTCTGCTATTTGCCATGTCAAATGCGAAAAAATAATTTAAGTGGAACGTACAACCGACCCGAACAGAAAAAATTCGCCTCCCCGCAAAAATCTCTTGTTGGTGTTGGTCCGTTGGTGTTGGTATCGACTGTTTTTGTATTTTCCGTGCACTTGCTGACTGCTAGAGCTGGGCGGTGCGACTTTTGTATCATGAGTGGCGAGTGGCGGCCTTGAATGGCGAGTTTGAGGTCGCAGCTTGGGTTTTTGTGGGTTTTTTCTATGAATAAGGTTTAGAAGAACTCAAGGGACGTCTTTGATAAAGAAAAGATTTGGCAAACCCAAGTTTAGGTAGCGATTTCAATGTTCTTGTAACTGCGACATCATAGTTTGTTTTCGCAACTCTGCCGTCGACGTGCCCAGCTGAAACATTTTTCAACATTTTCCTTCTTCTTCTTCTTCCCTCTCGTATCCGACGTCGGCTGTGACTGTGTGCAGTTTAAGCGCTTGTTTTTTTCAGTCGTAAGTTTTTTTTCTATCAGAAAACATTGCTGTTTGGTGGTGCTAGTTTATTTATTTTTTCGAAAAAAAAAATTACCCAAAAGGAGAAAAGAAATATTGAAGAGAAGCAAGGAAAAATATTAATTAACTTTATAATTTCGTGTAATCAATAAAAAAGTTGATAATGAATGAAACGCGACGCGGTGGACTCGCCAAAGCCGTGTTATCACGATAGAACGGATACTTTTATCAAAAAGGAACGAGAAACGTTCCGAGTGCATAAGCGAAGAGAAAAAATATAAATAAAATGGAAGATGAAACTTTTTGAGAATCTTTTTTGTATTTTTGTGAAATTTTGAAAATAGAAAGAAAAAGCTTTCGACGTGAAAATGTGAAGTGGAGACCCCACGGCCAAGCAATCTCGTGAATAGAACGGAAATATTGAGAACAGAACAGGAGAACGGGGGCAGAAAGTGAAGCCAAGACTCGAAAAATTTGTGGTTAGGAAATTGTTTTCTGTTCTTTCTCGCTGTGCGTGTGTGCCATCGTCGAATATTTGGCTTATCGATTCGTGATTTTGTGCAATAGTCGCTGCTGGCGAGAGTGAAGCAGAGATAATGTGGAAGCGTTGTGCAATGACAAGGATGATTTGGAAATTTTCATCACACACATCGCCTAAAAGTGCATAAAAGTAGTGAAAAGTTGTAGAAAAAAGACGATTTAAAGAAAAAATGGAGTCTTCCACTCCGCCTGCCTCGTCCGCCGACGATTCGAATGCTCAAGACCCGCTCGCCCTCCCCAACGCAAACGATATGTACGCCAACGAACAGAACGGACACTGCGAAGCGGCCGACAACGACGGCGCGTATCAATCCAACCATTTGAAGCACGAAGAACACCCGGAACAAAGACTGCAGTACGATGCAAGCCATCAGATGGTGGCTGGCAGCTTTGACCCGCAAAAGATGCAGCAGAACCACATGAACATGCTGGAACCCCACAAAACTTTTAGTCATTCCATAGAAAACTTAAGCAAGACGACCGAGAAATGTGCGCCAAACGACATGAAAATGTAAACTCGCTCGACTTACATAAGTTTCGCAATTTTCCCTAAAAAAACCTCTTCTTTCCACAGCTTCCCGAATCTCATAGACGGTCACGATCAGTTCGACGACGGCTACGAAACAGGTGTTGGTGATTTATTGTCGCACAAGTATAAGCTGCCGTCCCTGCCGCCCCCTTCGTCGTCGCCCTACTCATCGCTCTCGTCGTCGTCAATGTCAACCATCTCGACGGCTACGACTACACCAACGAACCTGGCAAATCCACAGCAGCAGCAGTCGCCGTCGTACATGGGTGGCAACGGAAATGCCGGAAATAACATGAATCAATACCAACAGCAACAACAATATCACCAAAATCATCAACAACAATATCAGACGATGCAGCATCCGAACTCGTTCAACTACCATCAAATGTTCGGCCGGATTCAGCACCAACAGCCGCAGCAAGTCAAAAACGAGCCGCCAATGACCCCCACAGACAACGATCCCTATCGATTCGTCGACGACGACTTGTCCAATAGCATGCACAACTCGATTCATCAACATCACCAGCACATGTCACCGGCGGGCATGTCCGGCAACTATTCAGCCTCGTCGTCACCCATGCCGCCCCAAATGCAGCAGCAGCAACAACAGGCACCAAGCGGAAACCCGTCGATGATGCAGTTCAACGATCATCTACCGCCACACCATCACATGCACCATCAAATGAGCCCAATGAATCATCAACAGCAAATGCAATCTCAGCACATGAACGCTCACATCATGAACGGCAATCTCAACTCACCGACGGTCGGTCACGCCGCGATGAACCCGATGCTAATGAATGACACGCCGAAAAAGCGGGGACGCAAGAAGAAGCTGCGCGACGAGAACGGGTGAGTTTGATTGCGTAAAAACCGTTCGACAGCAGGTGACTCACTCAATCTTTTTAGAAATCCCATCGAAGACCGGCCCGTGAAGGAACGCAAGAAGCACGACCGCTTCAACGGCATGCCCGAAGAAGAAGTCACCAAGCGAACGCTGCCGGACCACCTGACGAGCAACTTGGACATTGTTATCGTAAGTTTGTAAAAATTGTTATCCAATCGTCGGTTGGCTGCCTCCAGGTCGGATCGTGACTCAACGCGAGTGTCGTTTTCAGGTTGGCATTAATCCCGGACTGTTCGCTGCATTTAAAGGCCATCACTACGCTGGGCCTGGCAACCACTTCTGGAAGTGCCTGTATTTGTCAGGGCTGACGTCGGTACAGATGACTGCCGAAGAAGACTACAAACTGCAGCAATACGGCATCGGATTCACGAACATGGTGCAACGACCGACGAAGGGCAGTGCCGACCTCACGAGAAAGGAGATCAAGGAAGGGTCGAGGGTGCTGCTGGAGAAGATCCGCAAGTTCCAGCCGAAGATTGCTGTTTTCAATGGGAAACTCATCTTCGAGGTGTTTAGCGGCAAGAAAGACTTTTGTTTCGGTAAACAGCCGGAATTTGTGGAAGGAACGAATACTGTGAGTATTATTGGTTGCTAAGAGGTGGTTGGGAGACGCTTTTTGGGTGGAACGGGTGTTCTATCACGGTGTCAAGGTTGAATTTTATTGGATTTGAAAGAAAACTGAGCTCAGATTGACGGATGTTGCGCAAGTGACGTCATCATTGATTTGTTCTATTGTTGATTAAGTACACGATCCAAGTACAAAATGACAAGATCCAGTATATATGCACGATTAAAACACAATGTGCAGTCACAAAATCTATGTTCAAGACAAAAAATCTAAACTGACACAACCACTGAACAGCCCCTAGCGTCGCAAGCAAACTTTTTGACTGATTTTCCTTCCCGAAATTTATTTTAGTATATGTGGGTGATGCCGTCATCGAGCGCCCGATGTGCGCAATTACCTCGAGCAGCTGATAAAGTGCCATTCTACGCAGCGTTGAAAAAGTTTAGAGATTATTTAAATGGCCTGGTGCCAGAATATGACGAGACCGATTATGTTTTCAATGATCCGAAGTATAGTCAAATAAACACGGAAGCTGAGCTGAAGGAGGAAGCGATTGCATTTACTGCGCTTGCTGAGACTGCCGGCGAGCCGATCATCTCCGACCCGAACAAAAAGAAACGCGGCCGGCCGAAGAAGGTGCGCGGCGAGAACGGAGAAGAAATCCCTGCACCCAAGAGTCGAAAGTCTAATCAAGATAGTGCCGAGGGGAACGACGACGATCCGACGAAAAAGAAACGAGGACGTCCAAAGAAGAACAAGGACGGCACCCCCACCACACCAGCTCCCAAGAAAAAGGCAAGCAATAAACAGAACAAGGAACAGATGATGGAGATTAACTCGCCCCAGCATCTGACGCCACCCTCATCCGTACCTCCTGGCGTCGACATGAACGCAATGCATCACAATCCACAGGCGCTCCAACACCAGCAACATCCCGGCATGATGAACGGGAACATTAATCGGCCCTTCCTGCCGCCGATGGAGTCGCCAAATGCGAACAACTTCAACAACGGTGCCGTCAACCAGCAGCAGAACCACATGCAGCCACACCAGCACTCGCAAAACGCCTCTCCGGTTAACCTCTGCTTCCCGCCGACCGGCCTTGAACAGGTTGCGCAACCGGAGATCTCTCCGCACCCCCAGCAACAGCCATATCAGCATCGACAGACACCGTCCGCACAACAGCAAATGTTCGGCGCTAACGGTCCGTCACCTGAGATTCCGTCCGACATCTCGACAAACATGAATTCAGAGCAGATGACGTCGCCGATCTCGGCATCGCCTACACTCGCGCCGACTGAATTTGAGCCTCCGCAACCGGTCGCGAACGGCCGTAGTTCGAATGAACTCAATCCATATCAGCAGATGCAGTCAGCGGAACAGCAACACCATTCGCCGACCTCGCAAACACAGTCACCAATGTCGAATATTTACTCGCAGCAGCAACAACAACAACAGCAGCAGCAGGTTCAACAAATGCCGTCGCACATGATTGCAAACATCAACGGATCTTACTCGCCCTTCTCGCGGCAGCACTCGCACCAGAATATTCACCAAGTGCAGCTGCAACAAGGCTCGCCCCATCAGCAACAAGCTCCGCCCCAGCAAATCCAACAGCAGCAAGGCTACCCTAATCACCAACCGTCACCTCATCACCAGCAACAACATCACAATAATGTAAATACGAAGCAAGTTAATCAACAGCACATGAACGGTGCCACGACGGATCACTTTAAGGACGTCGCAGCCAAGAGTCTCTCGGGACTGGAGTCGCTGGTCGATCAAATACCAAATCTGAATGAACAGGAGGCCGGCCTTGGATCGCTAACGCACACAGTGACGCCGCATAACGGTAAGTTTTCGGTTTTTTGCATGAGTCAGACTGGAATGCTTGCGCTATCCGGTTGCCTTTGTGCTACTTATGATTTCAAATCTTAATTTCGACCATTTTAATTCAGATCCACAAGCAGCCGAGCCCCATTCTAACATATTCTCCGGTTATTCTTCGCCAGGATCGTCGGCTATAGCGACAGCGCCACCCGTGGCCGCTTCTTCCACGATTTTGCCCTCTCTGGGCCCGCCACACCACCATTCGCATTACCCTTACACATCACACGCTGCATCACAGTCACCTTACTCGGCGAACCCGTTCTCAGTCAGCAGTCTCACGTCTTCGACATATCCGTCAGCTGCCGCGGCCGCCATGAACAGTTACCATCAGAACCTGATGAACACATCACACTTGACGTCTTCGTTCATGGAGCCGCCACACATGCCGGTGCCTGTTTCGCCGCTGTACCACTCGTACCAGCAGCAAGGCTATCCCGGCTACGCTCCGCCACATCCATCCGCCCTGCACATGTCCAACTACCCTTACTACACAAACACCGGATACACTCAAGCGCCGGGCAGCAGTTATCATCACTCGATGTTCGATCGAATAAACTTTTGATAAATGAATCTTTAGAGACACAAACAAAGCTCATCCTAAGAAAACTATTATGGCAATATTTGAACAACCAGCACCGTCCGCCATCGGCCTTGACACTACCGTGATCGGAACGCAATGAAAACTCATGACAAAAAATGCTTTCTAGCTGCGGCCGGTGGGGTGACGGCGCTGGACTTATGACACGAAACTGACCCTGAAAACCTGCATGGTCACGATCAGTTCCTGTATCAGACACAAGAGTGAGTGAATGATGTTCTCATCAGAAAACTTTGGTACTTACTTAAATATCGATAGCTCGACAGCGGTTTTTAATCAAACTTTTTCGTTGTGTTGATAAGAAGAAGAAAACATATTTTTTTGGCCATCGAAGCAATAATTTAGCGAATAAAACTATAAAAAATGGAAGAAATAACTTATGCCATCTTCGAATGACGTAATGAATGAAATCAATACAGGGTAATTTGTCATTAAAAGAGAATTTTTTATATAGAAAACACTTTTTTGTGAATATGAAAATCACCATGAATTTTTCTCTTGTTTTTCTTTCATCCTAAAAAGTAACAAAACGACACTTTAAAGTCTTCTGTGAGAGTGATACAAATAATTAAACAACCAAACATCAATAATGAATCTAGTGAAGAGAATCTTACACTTTAGGAATTTCTTAAAAATCTTTCATTAAATGGGAAAGTTTTCTTTGGAGTTGACTGGAATTGCTGTTGGAAATCACAAATTTAAGTTTTATTAACGAAAACTCTATTTTCCGTGCTAAATTGACGTTTAAAGCCTTTTTTCAAAAGCCTGGACACTGCAATCGACTATTTGGAAACTTAAACGACCTACGAAATCTTCAAAGTTTGAGTGTCAGAGCTGTTGAAAGAAGGTGATTACTTTCAACGCCTTTCCATCTTGTCAAACATCACACACTCCACGATCTGCCCCTATAAAGTCAACAAACCTTCTCTCAGACAAGAAGAATCTTTTCTTATTCTTACTCGAATGAAAAGTTTCATGACAGAAAAATTCAACGACGTCTCTTGAGGCCGTCGATTGATCCGAGGCCTTCAGGAGACTGCTTCGAGTTTCTTCTCGCCGAAACGAAAGAATCTTTAATCAATTTTTGATGAATTAACCCATATACGTAACCGAATGCAATAAAGCATGCAAAAACTTAGTGTAAAGAAGAATTGATAAGGAATACTTGCATTTTAAGGAATTTCTGTAAATAAGTTCTCTCTTTTTTTCGATCTTGCGAGTGCAAAACTCGATCCGTGTATAAAGAGTGTAAACCAGATTGAAAGAAGAAGACGAAAAACTATTTTTATAAGCCATTTCACCCAATGACAAATAGACGAAGCATTGAAAGTAACGAACTTATTGAGTTTCTTGGTTTTGATAGGATTTTTCAACAAGGATTTTTTTAAAGTCTAACTGTGAGATTATTTTTTATAACGTGATTGTGCAACTAGTTTTGTCTTTTTTGATAAAAGCCGCCTTTAAGTTTTAACAAGAAGAAGAACATATTTTCCACTGTGAAATCAAAAGCCAGGGTGGTTCGGCAGTGGTGCCAGGGTTTAGTTGTGATTTAACAAGTTTTAGAGATTCACATACCAGTGAACAGTTTCTGTACTAGAGTTTACCAATATTGCAACAATGACGTCATATTAGATCATTCATTATACTATTGACTTCATTGTTCTAGCAAAATCTAGTGCTCAAAGTTGTTATCTTCTCTCATCACAATGGTTTCACAGCTATTTCACCCTGGTAAACTGGCCCTGATAGAGACACAAAGTTCTAATTAGAAGAATGAACAGAGTTTTGAGGACTATGATGGAAACCAGGGTCCCAAAGATTGCAAAAATGACCGGATCTAGCGAGACATTAGATGGGAAAACGAGGAAACGATCGGCAAAAAGTGCCAAATCGTCGTCATCAAATGACGGCGCAACGGGGCGAAGCGGAGCCTAGGTGCTTCAATCGCCAACTGCCCTGGTGCCAAGGCACCAGTGCAGCTGGAGGACCCTAACGGGTCCTACCCTGCCTGATGATGATGATGATGATGAGTGTTCCAAGAATGCGCAATGTTTGGCTCCACGACATAATTTAATTCGAGTGACTTAAGGCGACCCATACGTTTGCGAGCCTCGCAGCATCGCTCCATCTCCGTCCCTCTGCCCTCGATTTCACAATCCTTTAGAGGTTATGTGAGAGTGCAGACGGGAATGACGGCGAACGATTCGTTAAAAAGCCATTTAATTTGATTCGATCTATGCTCGGCTCATAGACGGGGTTCCTTACGGTGCAATTA